>LN890996.1:73173-136210 GCA_900010015.1 Tuber aestivum | reverse complement strand
CTATGGTAGCCTTGCCAAGTGTTTCTGATCCTAGGGCTGTTTTTGTAGCTGGGGTGATTGTGCCCCGGACATCGGTGTTCACCAGTCTTGGCTCGCATGTTAGGAAAGGCGGTTCCGCGGTGATCCATGTCACTAAATCCATCGGTATGATATCTTTACGCCAGCATAATATGTAGCCCCTCGGACTAATAGCCCCTCTGCTAATCGCATTTATCTTTGAACCTGGCGTAGGTGGGGTAACATCGTGGACCTTTGGCTGGAAATAGCGACTAGTATCATAGGTACCCGACTTCTGGATATGCCGAGTCTGTGTTTGTAGTGCTGGGTCACGTGGGCTGGCCTTGGATATCCTGCTCTCCGGGGCTTACACGATGCGGCCGTGTATACTGCAGTGGCACCCGTTGCCAAATCCCCCGCCATATTGGCCTTCATCTCGGGAGGAGGGTTGATGTCTGCTGGGATAAAAGCATACTCCAGGTTTGTCCAAGGCGGGAGTGTCTTATTCCACGCCTAGGAGATTAGTGCGTGGTGCTGGAAGTTATTGAAGGACCCGATACTCAGCATCGATGCTAGGCTCCCAACGTTGAGTGGGGATTCAATGGCTCTATAGCTTGGTTTACTGGAAAGCTGTAGGTAGTGGCTGCCGGGCCGCATTGGAGCATAAAAGGCATACCTGGTAAAGGGAGTCAAAGCCTCCGTACCCATGTTACTAACAGTGACCTGCGTAAGGAGCCAGCACCCTGCAGATGCAACTAGCCAGGTAGACTGAAAGTATGGGCCAATCGAAATTCGCCGTCACAGCCCGTTGAGCATCCGAAGGCCCCCTCCGAAGTTGCACAAATGGCTGAAGCCTCCTGTACATCTCTTAAGTAGTGTCCCCGAAAATTTTACCAGCAGAGCTAGAGCAGTTGGCACAACCTACTCGAGTATAGTCGAAGAAAGAGCAATCCGATCCCCGGAAACATCAAGGCCTTTTCCAATCCACAATCCAATTGGTCCAAGACTTCCACTCCGGGAGCTCCCAATACATGGATGCAACGTAACAGCGGAATATATGGCAAGTTGGGAGAAGAGGGTGGAGACCAAGCAGTACCAGAGTGGAAAAAGTTCCCAGTCCTCTTCGATCTTCTCCTACTAGTACCTGCCCTGAAGAAATTTTCAATGTGGGCATGGTGGACCCCATTTCGCATTCTCACTAAAGCGGAGACTCTGGACGTGATGGGAGTGAGTGAGGATACTAAATGATCACTAGAACCAGGCCTCCCAAAGCAATATTGTGCCGAAAATAAGCTATCATACTACACAGTACTGCACCACGAAGTACTCGCATCGGCCATCCCACAAACTCCGGCCCATCAGACTTCCTTTGGTACAAGTACTTGCTGGTGATAAACCCGGGCCGTTGTTCCGTACCTTCAAGCGGCACAGAGAGCCCTTTAGGACAGGCTATACACAATATATTACTTGCAAGCCTGACATCAATACCTCCTGGTGTTTTTAAAACAGCCCGAGCCCACAGGATCCTGTACAGTACACCAACACAGTGTGGCGGACCACTCGCAGTGCGTTGAAGCCCAACACTTTGTATGGGAACGCCGATAGCTGCTTAAGGCGTCATACTTCAACCCGACCGCGCGAGTATCTGGAACTGGCAACAAGCGCCCCGCTGCCGAGACCACTCGAGCTCTACTCGAGTAGGCCAAGGGATACTTGTACTTGTACAACGAAATCAGAGCTGTGCCCTCGCTAACTCCACACGCCGCTGTACCGATGTAATCCAGGGATCGCGAACGCTCAGGGTATTTTTGCACTGTCCATTCGCAGGGACGTTAGAGGAAAGTCCGAGGCATTCCGTCCACTCCCATTGGCCGACAGGAGCACCAAAATTCCACCGATCAGCAAGCTCATGGCAGACCCCGCACGACCAGGATTCGCATCGGATGTTCGTCCAATGAACGACAGACCTTGAAAGGATGTGGTGTTATTCACTACCTTCCCTTTCGGGCAAGGATTGGCTAATATCTCTCGGTCATCCGGCCAACTGACCACCAAAAAGCTACCGTAGCCATCACAGCAGAAACAGCTCCAAGATGTTTAGGGTCCACTTATCCCTAAAATTAAAAAATATATATATATATATATATTATTCAAACGTGGATCTTGAAAAAAAACTAAAATTATTCAAGATAATAAGAATAAAGGTAGAGATGGAAATTACCGAATACCCCCCGGGCAAGCCCTGATGTGGACTGGAACCACCCTCTTGACCCACAACTCTGGCCCTTTGCCGGGAGTGGCGTAGTGCCTTGGCACATGTCACGCTGCTCCAGAACTCCATTGCCGGTATCATGATTATTCGGAATACCCGTACCGGAGGTCACTGCAATTGGTTGCACCCTCTTGGCAGGGTCTTCGTCCACCTTGCCCTTCTCGCCCCCCGAAGCTCTTGGATCCCGATTTCTTTATCCACAGCGCGAGTGCAGCAGTACTCTAACCTTATTTCTCCCTTTCTCCCTCAACCCAGTCCGGCCACTTATTCGTCCCTCCTGTCAAAAAGCAAAATAATTCTCTGCCCATCCTCATTCCGTCCCAAAACGAGTAGCTCGAAATGAGTACGACGTTCATCAACCTTCCTTCCTCACCGCAATACCCTCCTTCCTCCTCCGCTTACTCGGAAGCTTCGTCGGGGCCGTCAACGCCCATGTCGGGTATCTCCACCGTGGCAATCAAGGACGGCCACGAAGGCAACCGCCGAAACGCTGACGCGAACTCTCTTGCTGCTGATCGTCTGGCACGGCTCGGAGCGGGTGTCGCGGGCGGGTACTTTGATACGCTACCAGCTCCTCGCTCGGGCTCTGCCGTCAGTAGTGCCGGAGGGAGGTTAACGCCCTTGACACCTTACTCGCCGCACCCTTCTTATGGAGGTTACACCAGCGTACCGAGTGATAGGGAGTCCTTGGCGCAGGGCAGAAATAGCCCTGCGAGCAGCACCACCACCAGTTCCGTTGCTGAAGCGAGGAAGGAAGCAAGGCTCATCGGTGGCATGACTTATGACGATAGTGTTATTGACACCACAAATAGGAGCCCTATCCCCGTGTTGGCCAGGGCGGACACTGAAGAGACCGAAGCAGAGAGGCGAAAAAGATTGGAGCGGGAGAGGAAGGCGGGGACGGGGAATGGTGTGAAGAGCAGAGTGTGAATCTGTGATGTGTTAACGGTAGGATACGGTACCTGTGTTGACGACGGCGCAAATTTGTGACAATTTTCCATTCGTATTATCAGGCCTGGCGGTTTTCGTTCTTGTCCAATGGGGGGGGGGGGGTTTTTGGCTGGATTTTCCCCCCTTCCTAAGAATTTCTTCTCAAGCCTTTCTTCACGACAACTACGTTCTATCGTTTTCCTTTCATTTCCGCGATGCTCGAAAACGGGGAATTCACATCGGCGATTCCAGCCGAGATTTGAACGCTCCCCGGGATAAGTCATATTCCTTCATAACTTACGGCAGGCCCCTTTCCTTCGACATGAATTTCCTTGACTCTTTTCACCAGCTGGGCTTTGAGGGTTTAGTTTTGAGGGCATTATTGTGTGTCTATACTACACCCGCCGAGTCTTCTAGTTGGATGATTCGGTGGTGTTTCTTCAATCAAGCCTCATCCTACGATCATGATTCTTAGTTGACGACAAAGCTCATCCATCCAACCTCGAACACTAGGGGCAACCCACTACAGCACCCAAAGAATCAATGCTAAAGACAGAATGACCCCCATGACACCACGGTAGACAATAGCTTTAACTGAGATTCCCCACTTGACATCAACACCTCCATCCCAAACCAGCCTCTCATACGGTAGACTACCTATACCACCAGTACTAGAACACCCGGCCGAGTCTCAGCTCCACAATATATACTCGTACATACCCCACAGACCCCGCCACCACCTCTCTAGCCACACAACCTCACTCCCTAACCCCCGCCTCTATAATACTGGTAGCCTAGCCACTGTTCACACACCCTCTGCACTCCTAACAGAACAAAACTAGAAATACCAAATCTAAGCCTACATCCGCCCCAATTACTAGAGCACTCTACCCCGCAAGCATCCCCACGCCTACCCCCCGCACCACTACAAACACTCTAAGAAACCGAGCCTACGCCCCAAGCATCAAAATATCCGACCACCGAAGGCCCCGAAGACTGTGAGTTTAGGAGTCATGAGGAAGAAAGAGTACCGGAGCATGGTCAGGGTGGACTGGAAGGTATCATATGCAGTAGAAGGCTGAACACCATAAGGGTAAGGGCGATGGAGAATGAGGGATTGCTGGGACTGGGGAGTTCGAGTATGACAATCATTAATAGTACGACTGAGTGAGTTGCTGTGATTCTGGGTTGATGCCGGGTCTGGGGTGTGTTGGTAAGAATCGGAAACTGTTTCCGCTGATCCCATACAAATCTCTACTCGAGTATGCAGTCAAGGGTTAAATTTATGTCTCCCAACTCCCCTGAACAACACCTGAGCACAACATTGCGGAAGCGTTTCTTGGCATGCGGGGCAGGTCACAAGAGTTTCCCAAACATCCGAGTCTTAAACTTCACCTCTTGATTCAGCCGTCCCTCCTCCGCCACCTCCACCACTTGGCGAAGAAGTCGAGGAGGAGAAAAAAATAGAATAAAGAGCTAATCCATAACAGAACGTCAATTCTTCCCAATGGATACGACTAAACTCTGGGGGGGCCGTTTCACCGGTATACCGCCCACCCATTTCATATACACACTCTCCCTTCCCCGTTGAAAAATGGCTGATTAGGAACCGACCACCAGGCAAAACCGACCCGCTTATGACAACCTACAATGAATCCATCCACTACGACAAACGCATGTACATAGCCGACATCCTGGGCTCAAAAGCGTACGCCACCTCGCTCCACCAACGCGACATAATCACCGCGCACGAGCTTAGCGAGCTCCACCGGGGCCTGGACCTCGTGCACGCGGAATGGGCCAACGACACGTTCGCCATAATCCCCGGCGTTGATGAGGACATCCACACTGCCAACGAGCGACGTCTCGGCGAGCTAATCGGCAAGGGCATCGCGGGGAAGCTACACACTGGGAGAAGCCGCAACGACCAGGTAGCAACGGACACAAGGATCTGGCTTCGAGATGCACTGGACGAGATCGAGTCCGCGCTGGTAGACCTGGTCAGGGCACACCTGGGTCGTGCGGAGGCAGACCTGGACGCAATCATGCCGGGATACACTCACCTCCAGCGCGCGCAGCCAATCCGCTGGTCTCACTGGCTCATGAGTCATGCATACTACTTCGCCGACGACCTCGCCCGGCTCCGCCAACTTCGCGCCCGCGTGAACCGCTGCCCGCTCGGCAGCGGCGCGCTAGCCGGCAACCCCTTCGCTGTAGACCGAGCCTTCCTCGCGAGGGAGCTCGGCTTCGAGGGCGTCATCGGAAACTCCCTGGTCGGCGTTGCGGACCGTGATTTTGTCGCCGAGACGATGATGTGGGGCAGCCTCTTCATGAGCCACATGTCCCGCTGGGCAGAAGACCTCGTAATCTACTCCACCCAGGAATTCGGCTTCATCAGGCTCGCCGACGCGTACAGCACCGGCAGCAGCCTGATGCCCCAGAAGAAGAACCCGGACTCGCTGGAACTCCTGCGCGGCAAGAGCGGGAGGGTCTTCGGCCAGATGGCTGGCTTCATGTACACGCTCAAAGCGTTGCCGAGCACGTACAACAAGGACCTGCAGGAGGACAAAGAGCCTCTCTTCGACACCACGCGCACGCTCCTAGACTCCACCAGCATCGCCACAGGTGTGCTGTCGACCCTCTCCATCAACCGCGAGAAAATGCTCGCCGCCTTAACAATGGACATGCTGGCAACGGATCTAGCGGACTACCTCGTCCGCAAGGGCGTGCCCTTCCGCGAAACGCATCACATCTCCGGCGCCGCCGTGAGTCTGGCGGAGAAGGAGGGCCTCTCCGGTATCGATAAGCTAGGCCTTGACAGGCTCAGGACGCTCAGCCCAAAATTCGACGAGGATGTCATGCAGGTCTTTAACTTTGAGCGCAGCGTTGAGATGAGGAGTGCCGTCGGCGGCACCGCGAAGGAGTGCGTTGTCAGGCAGATTGAGGAGGTGAAGGCGTTGCTGAAGGCCTGAGATACTGTTATCTAGATGGATGGATCCGGAGAATGTAGAATGCATAACCGTGTGATAGGATAACTTTGACCCTTTTCCTCTTTCCAAATCTCTCTCCCTCCTTCCAAGTGCGTGCACACAGCATATACCCCCATCCCCGCGACTGAAACACCAATTACGGTACCCTACACACCCAATCACACCTTTTACGATTACAAGTAAAGTTACCGTACGGTACAGTAACTTTAGTGCTCGAGTAGGCTACCCGCAAATCTCCACAACGCGATCCCAGGGGTGACGGATACTTGTACCTGGTAAGTGAGATGAAGGGGGAGATGTGTGTGATCCGGCCCGTACTGTACCTGAGTATCATACCGGTAGATCAGAAAGCAGGACCAGTACTCGAGTACTCGAGTACTATCCGGGTACAATATCGCTAAAAATAGTGAACGGATCTCACCCCAGGACGTCCGGAACCTCCATTGGATTCAGTTGGGGGAAGAAGAAAAAACACCGTTTTCCAGCCCCCGACTGAGACAGATAAAAGAAAATACGACATACCGGTACTACAAGTACTCGAGTACAAGTACCAGAGCTTGCATGGCGGGAGTGGCCAAGCTCCGTTCCCCCTATTTTCCTCCTAAGTGCAAATTGCACTTTTTTCAACACCATACAACTATCTCCAAACTTCGTGTAACGTGACCTGTCAAGTTCCACGAGGACCGTATACCCACACCAATCCCACTATGCCATGGCTTCGCATAGTGAGGAGATGGATACCGAGTCCCTCCCTGAGACACCCACACCGGCTGGGAAGGGGGGGTCAGACACTAGCTTCATACAGGTGCAAAAGATGGCATCGGCCCTTTTGGCTGAGCACGGACCTGGACAGCATACCCCGATCATGGACCTGGTCGACAACCTTGAGGTTTCGGACCTGGGAAATGAAGACATGACTATGATGGCGATGATCTCGGCCCTGGCCACCCAGGTGAAGAAGCTGACTGTGATGGTTCAAAACCTGGCACGCATGGTCCAAGATCAACAGGCGGAGAAAAGTGGGCCCGTGCCTCAAAGGCCCGCCCAGAAAGCGACAAGCGTCGGGGATAAGACGTATGCCAAGGCGGCGGCGACGGCACAGACCCCCAAGAAAGGCAAGAAGAGGAAGGCAAGCGAGGGTCCGACCCCTCCCAAGCCACCACAGTCCAAGAACCCGAAAGGGAAAGAGGAAGACGGCAGGACGGACTCCGACGGGTGGAAGGTGCAAGAGTCCAAGAAGGCTAGAAAGAAGACGGCGGCGGCAAGGAAACTGTTTGCGACAAGGGTGGCATCCAAACCTTTGGGAAACCCTAGCCGAGAGGAGGCCAGGATCTCAATGGCAATCGCAGATGTCCTTACTCGTTGCGAGTGCAAAGCCCCCACCAATCTACAGGTTGCTTCCAACAAGTGGAATGGTACGATCACCATCACGACTCCCCCGAACAGCGATTCCGGTCATTATGCCCGATACTTGGACAAGATGACGGAAGCTCTAAACGCGACGATAGGGGAAGGGGAGCCAAAATACTTGGACTTCAGGAGAGCCCCGACGGACGTGGCAGTGTTGATACACAGCATGCCATTTGACGCCATCCCCGACAATAACGCAGACCTCGACATGGAGATGAAGAAGACATTCAAGATCGCACACAACATTAGCATAACGAATGCACGTTTCCTCCGCAAGGATATGGGGGACCGCAAGACAAAGAAGGCGACTTCGATTGTGGTCCGGATGCCCGAAGCGGATGCTGAGAAAGTTACCCCCCAGGTACTCCTACTGGGAAAGTTTAAGGACGCCAAGATCATGTGACATGCCACTCCTACGACTCAGTGCACTCGGTGCTGGAAATTCGGACACCCCAAGGTAGGATGCCTCGAACCAGTGGACTTGTGTCCTATATGCACCAAGCCGCACGCGGAAGCCGACCACAAATGTCACCAGCCTAAGTGTGCTGGATACAAGCGAAGAATACCTGATTGCTGCCTGATGACCCCAGCCAAGTGTCCGGCATGCGGGGGCAAACACTCCGCAAGGAGTGGAGAGTGCCCCGAGCGACAGAGGGTTAAGGAGGAGGCAAAGCAGAGATATGACCAGCGGATGGCGTCCCTAGCCGAAGCTGGTAGGCCTGGTACCAAAGATTAGGCCAGTTGGCCGTCATGGCGGGTGACCCAGGTGACGAGACGACGCAAGGAGTGAAGTTGAACATTGTACAGCATAATTGCCGAGGGAGCAATGATGTTTTTATTTCTTTATTTCACATAGTTAGGAACTTTAGGATTTCTTTTGTGTGTGTGCAAGACCCACCTTTATACGACGGGGAGCCCCTGCGGGCCCCCGGTTTTGAGTGTTTGTTTCAGCGGACTGATAAGGTCAGAGTTTGTACTTATGTTTCTTTAAGGTTGCTGCTGCAGGTTTCATTTGTGGTGGTACCGGGAAGTTTTGATTATTTGTATTTGAGGGTTTTCGCTCGGAGGGGCAACTTGGTTGGGGCCAGTCGCTCATTTGGGCTGATTAACGCATATAACAGGCAGCTGGGGGGCTCAGACACGGTCCCGGCGGAGCAGCTGTTTAGGGAGACGAATGAACCCACGTTGGTAGTGGGAGACTTGAACGTACACACCACGATGACGGACCCGCTTAGGGAGCTGGCGCATGGCGAGAGGAGGCGTGGCGAACTGTATATGCGGGTGGCGGCATTGGCGGGGTACTCTATACTGAATACGCCGGAGGTTCATACAAGGTTCCCGGATAATCCTACAATACACCAGCCTTCCGTCCTGGACTACTCCTTGGCAAATGCGCAGTTGCTGGGGAGGGTGTTGAGATGGAGGGATCTGATGCAAAGGACTGGCTCCGATCACATCGCGATAGTCACATATATCGACTCGGAGGAGATAGAGTTGGCCCGACCGGCTCCCGATTGGGACCAGATTCGGTGGCGCGTCGATAAAGGGAAACCCAACCCCCTTATTGAGGAGGCGTTAAAAGGCTATTTCGGTGGGATGCAGGGGTATACACGTATTACGGAGGGCGCCCACGCAGTGGAAAGGTTTCAGGACAACCTGAACAGGCTGATCCACTTGGTGAAAGGCATGGCTCCGATGAAAAGACCGACGAGGTGGTCGAAGGCATGGTGGAAGCCAGAGATCATGGAGCTCAGAAGGGTATACACCGCGGCGGCCAGCAGGGTGGAAAAGGATGGGGCCGGGGTGGAAGAGTGGAAGTTGGCCAAGAAGACGTACAGGAAGGCGATTCAGGTGGCGAAGCGCGAGTATTGGGACAAATTCCTGGCCACAGCAAAGAAGAATGATGTGTGGACAGCGCATCAGTTTACTAAACAGAGAGTGCTGAACAGAGTCCCGGGGGGAGATGCTGGGAGTCCGGAGGTGGCAGAACAAGCGATTATGAGACACTTCTTCCCCCCCAATCCAGACCCGGTGGGCAGGTGCGAGGCGCGGAGACATTTGCTAGAGAGGGACGACAGGGTCTCTCCACTGGAGATTGGGGAGGCATTGAGGAAGGTTAGCAACAAATCCGCACCAGGGCCTGATCAGGTCCCATATGGAGTGTGGAAAGGCATCCATGGGATAAACGAGAAGATCATCCCGGCGTTGGTGGAAGATATGCTAGAGTGGGGCACACACCCGCCGATGCTCAAGGAGTCGATCGGGGTGATCTTACCGAAGCCAAACAAGAGCAACTATACGGAGTGCGCAAGTTTTAGGGTCATTGCGCTTATGCAAACCTTCTCTAAGATAGCCGAGAGGGTAGTTAATGCGAGGCTAATGAAGGTACCTTACGAGAGCGGGATGTACTGCATCAATCAGACCGGCAGCTTGCCACAGAGGTCCAAGGCGGATGCAGTGATGTCGCTACAACACTGGATTAGAGAGGCGCAGTTTGCGGGAAAGAAGGTCTTGACGGTCTTCATGGACGTGAAAGGCAGCTTCAATAATGTCGACCATAGAAAGCTAATGCAGCCTCTGGAATGGAACGAGAAGATCCCCGAGTACCTCACGGATTGGATTCGCGACTTCATCTCGACGCGAGAAATCACATTGGCATATCCGGGCAGTCCTAGACGAAGTAACAGGGTTGACCTCGGCATACCACAAGGCTCACCATTATCGCCGCTACTGTTTGTGGTATATGTGCGTCCACTGCACATAGATTTCGACACGGCAGACACCTTCACGTCATCCTACGTGGACGATTTCCAGATCACTGTGGCGTCCACCTCTTGGTATCGAAACGCGAGGATGCTGGAAGAGAGGGGGCAGCGGGTCATGGCGGTGGCCCAGGGCCTGGGCCTCTCTTTTAATATTGCAAAGACTGAAATGATGTACTGGCGCGCGCGGAGGCAGCAGGGACCGCGGGCACAGGATGAGATCATGCTACAGGCGCACGGGGTTCAACCGGCTGGGACAGTGGTGAAGTGGCTGGGATACTGGCTGGCGGATAACGGGGAGACGTCTACACACTTTACGAAAAGGTTGTTGCTGGCCCAAGTGGCTTTCTGGAGGATTCGAAGACTATCGATGCCGGGCAAGGGACTCTCGCCATATGGAGCAAGGAGGCTGGCGAAGGGGATATTGTTACTGACCATGTTGTATGGAGCGGAGGTACTTGAGCCGTCCGCAACGATGCTGAAGAAGATGCAGACCTTTTGGAATAGGGTGTTGCGATGGGTCACTAATGCATTTTACGCTACCGATGTAACGGTGCTCTCGTCTGAGGCCTGTTTGGCGCCGATGAGGGTGGACGTGGATCAGGTCAGGATGATGTCGGTTGTCAGAGTGACGACGGCGATACCAGAGAACAACTTAGCCACGGCCATGTTACCAGCGGCTTTCCCGGTACAGAGGGAGTATAGGTACCCAGGGAACCGCAAGATGGCCTTCGATAACAACAAGGGCGGGATGCGACCAAAGACTTGACGGTCGACATCGAACACAACGGCCCAGGTACGACTACCCTTGGGTGAGGTTGCCGCGATAGCCACTACGGTGTTTGGGGAGGGCCCCATTCCGATGAAGCCTACGCGCCTAATGATGGTCAAACCGGAGGATGCCGAAGGGCATTTCAAGGTTCGGGAGCAGGTTAGGAAAAAGATGCACAAGAGGTGGGTAGATTGGGATTACCCGCCATACTACGGCTATAGGCCACCAAACCGGGAATGTTGGTCATTTATGACATTCCCGAAATTTCAGGCTGGGCGGGTGCACCAGATGCGTGCAAATAAGAGCTATCTCAATGCGCAGACAGACTGGTCCATGCGGGACCGAGACCCGATGTGCAGGAGGTGTGAGGTGGGAGAAGAGACGTTTCAACATGTGGTCGCTTGCCCGGCGTTAGCCGGGGCTCGCCTGCATGAAGACCCGAAGACCTTTGATATTTTGCCTGATTCTGAATTGTGGAAGGGCGGGAAGAAGGGGTTGCGCTTGATGGGGAGTTTTATTTCTTATGTAATGAAGAACAGGATTAACTTTCCGGCGGGTGGGGAGGATTTTCCTTATACGAGGTTGGCCAATTTGGCTTCATGATTTATGAAATGTTTTCATTGATGCGCGGAATGAGGTGATTACTATTGGACATTGGTTTTTGTAGGGGGTGAAGTTTCATTTGTACAAGGGGTTTTTAGGCCATGCCTTAGGGTGCTTGCCATGGATTTTCCTGTAGTTAGCTACGAATAAACCGCGGATTTAACAAAAAAAAAAAACATGGCGGGAGTGGCAATTCCAACGAACGTCCTACCGTACGCTAGCGTGAGTGGGTCATCCGGGGCATATCGTGGAGCCGCTGTGGGGGGCATACCGTAGTAAATTTACCGTATTAGCGCAGTACTGTACGACGGATAAATATTCCACCAGACTTCTCTCCACCCTCATTTTGTTTTTTCCAGAAAAAAAAAACCCCTTTCCGCTTCAGCTACTGTACATGTACAATACACTCCACTCCAAACTTTGAGCAGTACTTGCAGGATACCGTGCCGCATGAGACAAGTACGATAGTTGCTGAAGCCACATCACTAGCGCTCACCCCAGGCATACTCGTACAGTACAAATACCAGCGACATGCATGACAATTACGACGCCAATCCACCGCCATCCAATCAAACAAAACAACCAACAACCAACAAACGAACGAACAAACACTACAGCCGCGACAAGCGCCGATCCCAGAAGCACAACCAGCAAGGCAGACATGCACTAGTACTACTCAGTACTAGTACGCCGGCACCGGTAAATTACATTACGGTGGCCACACAGTTTTCCCAATCGGTCGGATGGTGCGGAACGGCACGCGCAAAAGCGTGGTATCGGTACTCGAGGACGGGATTGCTCGGATACTCCCGCAGGACCATGCGCTGCGACTGTTACTTGTACTGCAACTGCAACTGCACGGTTCGGTATTCCTAGATTATATCTCCGTCTTCTAAATGTGATATTTTGTATTTGTTCGAGTGCTAGGAGGTATTGTACGAGTACAGTGCCGGTATGAAACCCGTTTCTTGGGAGAAAAATCGGAATAGAGACTTGGACGAGGATTGGTGCTATCATACTCGTAGGTGGTGGACTGGACGAGACTGGACTGGGGAGAGGGAGGTGGTAGGTAGGTGGTAGGTTGCGTTTCCGTTGAAATGCTATCATAGGTATTCACGCAAACTTGGACGACTTTTTTTTTGATTCTTTCCCCCTTTTTTCCCCCTTCTTTCCTTACCGTACCCGTACTATGCCGTCCGACACGCTGGAAAACTGGTAAATACGGTAGTACCGGTATGATACAGGTACAGTGGAGTAGCCAGAGATCTTACGCCCCACCAAAATACAAAAAGAACAGTACCGTACCCTACTCCCTCCACCGTCTTTGTAAAAATTCAAAAGAAGGAAATCCCCCCCAAGTTTTTTTACTATCATAAGCCCAATCACTGTACATACTATTGGAGAAATAAAATAGAAAGAGTATTCGTGAGGCGGTATCCTACAAGTACAGTACCGGTACTACGGTGCGTGCACACCTGTAGGAGCGTTACAAGTATGATAAAATCTTCTTGACAGCATTCGTGCACCCCACCACCACTTTACGCCAAAGATGGTCAAGTTACTTTTAAACACTCACCGCTCAACCGAATGTAATATGGGGTATGATTGACGAAGTTGGTACCATGGTGTACTGTCCATTCCATTCCATTCCACTACAAAAGCTGAGATGAGAGCTTAACGCCTAGATTGGATCACGTTGCAGTGTGTGTACCGTGCAGCAAACCTACTGGTACATAAAATCCAAGTGCTTTTGGCCTGTCCTCATTATTCCAGGCATTGAGCTATGGGGCACAACCGACCGACCAACCAACTGAGCTCGTCACATATCAATAAGAATGAATATCCAGATGACTCTAAAGTGCTCTGGCCAATCTTAATTTTATTATTTTTCTTACGAAAGCAACAAGGCTGAGAGTTGCAAGCTGAAAAATGCACATTTTTGATGTAAAGTGTGAGGGGGGGGAGGCCACGAATTTTGTCACCAAGATCGTACCACTATCGGTCACTACCGTACTCCATTTTTGCAATACGGTAGCTCTCATCACTCTTCCAATACCGGTACTGTACTATACTTGTACACCTTGGCGCCCAAAACTTCCAGGACCGACTCTTCACTAGGTCCCTCCACAATCTTCCCGATCTCTTCCCACAATTCTAAGATATAACGGTTCAAAGAGGGTATCATACGGTACCATAGAACCCCCCCCTCCCATGCCTTCAACGGCAAATCTATCTCGTAACAGGTGAGGCCAACGTTTGTATCGTACCAATACTAGTACCGTAGCAGGATTGCATCCTATGGTGCCAGCAGCCGTGGAAAGGGGGAAGTGTGTAACCCCCCCCGGCCTTCCCCAACCTCGATTTTTCCCATTGGCAGAGGGGCAGTCAACCGGACTACTATTTTGAAGTTTGGAACCGCGATGCGTTCGATATTTGCACGCAAGCCACCCCGTGGCCAGGGGTTTTGGATACTCCCCACCCTACGGAGATACTCGTACTCGAGTACAACCCCTGGATTTTGTGTGTTTCACCAGCGGGGGGGTGCTCGGCGAGCAAGGGTAAGATGCCCAAACCGGGTACTTTTCTGCGCAAGTTACCCAATCCGTGGCGAATATTACTCAATTCGTCCCCTTGCCCTTCTAGTCGAGCACCCCCTTGCTAGTAAAATATACAAAACTTAGGTGTTCTACCTCCGTACCGGTATACACACACACTTCTCTCTTCCCCGTTTGGATGGGTTTCCTCTGGCCTGTTGCCTAATCCCCCCCCCTATTCTATTTTATGATATGATATGATATGGTACGGCCGCCTGCAAGCGCCCCTGTCGGTGTGTGGGGCAAGTGGTGGAAGGGTGAAATCTATTGTATGGTGGAGTAGAGCTATAAGTTAAAGTAATCCCCACGTAGGAGTAGGGGGAGCTACGATACCTCTAACTAGGTCGATGTGCAGGTTGGTAGGATAGCATAGGAGCAAAAAAAGTAAGCGAGCGAGCAGCCATGTCAAGCGCCACCCAGGTGGGGCATGTTTATTGGCTTGAGCACCCCCCAAAGTCCCAAAGCTTAAGTTTCGACTCCGGAAAACTCAACCATCCAACTCTGGTCCTCGGGGCGGAAAGAGAGGGGAAAGTTCAAGCTGTCGTGGTATGTAGTCCGACCCCTCCCCCCTTCTCCCCTCTATCTAGCCAGGATTTAATATTTTCTCAGATAACATCCTTCGGCGGTAGAACTCTCTCCGACAAGTTCCCGGACACGAACAATAACCACCTGCGTATGCGAGCAGAATATCTGCCCCTCAATGTAGCTGGAGCAGCTCCACACCCCGACAATGACGTCCTTCTATCAGTCATAGTAGGGTTTCCACCGATGTTGACCAAGAAATGCTATGTTCGCTTGGATCCATTTGATGTCGAAGTAGGCCAACTTAGATTGGACCGCAGATCGACCTGCATGTTACCGGACGACATGATGGTACTGCTGATGGGGAGACTGCTTCAATTGAAGCCCCACTTCAGAGCCCACAAAGAGAGAAGTGGTACCGCCGGCGGCCCGATCTCGGCCAGGAGGCAACGACCACCCGTCGTCCACCTACCCCAATCCCCGCCCCGCCTACCGCTACCGGTTCCGACCCAACAAAGCGCACTTCTACCCCCACCAAGAACATACAGCAATTCCTATGGCACGGCAACAGCATCACGGCACTATCATCACGGAGATCTTGAATGGAATGCACCGGCACCACCGCGACCCCCGTATCCGAGAACTCCAAGGAGCGTGGAGGATGATGAGCCAAATTGTTCCGGTGGGTGGAGTGCATTAGGGTATTTGGGAATTGCCGCGGGGATCTTCGTTGCTGTGAGGTACCTCTTCCGCTAGGAAGGAGGGGATGGTACTGGGTTTGGATCTTGTCTGCATTTGCTTTTGCTTTTGCTTCGATTCCTTTCTTTTCCTCTTTTTCCGGTTAGCGATTTATTAGAACTGTAGCAGACGACCATCATCTAAGTTAATGGCCGATTCCAAATATGATTTATACTTGCTTCTAGATTGAAACACCTCTTCCGACCGCAAACCCATCCCACCATCATCGCCCCCTCTTAGCAGCTTTAGAGAGCCAAAAAAGCAGTGCCGGCCAGCGCAGGGAGAGAAGGAGAGAGGTATCGGAGGACCGAGGAGGGGAGGTCTATGATACACGACCTCTTGAGAAGCAAAAATTTACAGTAGGTCCACCCGGTGCCCTCCCGCCGATTACAGGATACAACCCAGATCGCGCCGATGACAAGAATATTGGCTTTTGAGCCTACTATCACCCCGTGGTATGATGGGCACTTGGGCCCGTCCAGGTTAGCTGAAATGTATCCCTTGCAGGCAAGGGCCCTAGTCTCGGTGGGTGCGGTACTTGGAAACCCTAAACTCTGGTGTGATCCAACCTCTGCCCTGTCACCCAACAGAGGTGCTGAATTTCAACCCACGAGTGACCGCGCATGTCGCCATCGGCCAGGCAATCCTGCCTCTCTACCCGCGCTGAACCGCGCAACCCGCACCGTGTAGGTTAACGCTGTAGGCCAACAGGATATTCTTCGCTACAGCAGCTTACAAAAACAGCCCTAAACAAACAGCCCACACCGGCGTTAATTTCCCTACTTATAGTACTGTACGGCAAGCCCTCATGATCAAACAAAACTGGTAAAAGCCGTTGCTATTTTGGTCAACTAAAAATAGTACAACTCGTAAATCGGTACCTAGACCCCCCAGACCAGAGCTCCAAGAAACCAGACAAGGAAAGAAGAAAGCAATCCAGATGCAACTATAAAGCCGGCAACTCCGAACCAATCTACAACCAACAGGTAGACAAGGAGAAACGAAATGAAGGCGAAAAACCCAAACAGATGCCTATAAGGACCAAGGAAACTCATATCTGGTAATAGTGATCTGGCAACGACAGAGGTATTTTCAATCTCCTTCTTTTGGCGGGCTGGAAAACCTCCCCAACAGCCGACCCATTAGCTGCCTTTCTCTTGCCGTTCCTGAGCCAGGGTTGACTCTTCAGCAGAAGCTCGGCAAAGCCGTCCTCGTCGATTTTGCGGATCCCTAGCTGTTCAATTCCTCTCATATCCCGGTTCCAGGCCTGCAGGTTGTCTAATGGGTTCATGACTCCGATAACAACGTAATCAATTCGAGAGGTGACATTTTCATCGACAAACCTATAAACACTATTAACGCCCCGTTCGTGATGAGGTATCCGCAGCAGCACCCACCCGCCAAAGGTGTGAACTAGTTCCCTCATATCCTCACGAGTGAGGGTTGGTAGAATCCCTCGAAAAGTGAAAACCACGTTCTGTAGCGCTTTCTTATCCACATGAGAGAACCTGGCTTGTACCATCTTGCGGTGGATATAGTCCATGATATGACCGTAGTCTACACTCCTATCGTATCTGGTCCTGTCCTGTCCCGGGCGTAGTACCGTAGTGACAGGTTTACCAGCAATTTTCCGGCCGATATGGATGGCCCTATTAAATTTAGTTATATTACGAGACCAAAAAAAGGGATTGCGAACAAACCCCCCATAGCGCTTTATCAGGGTTGTAGCATCTCCCAACTCGTCCCCCATATCAACCAACTTGAAATACTCGCCCGCTAGAGCCTTTGCTTCAAGATCGCTAACAGAAGTATCCAGGACCAGCTCCTTCTCAAAGCCCTCCATCCAGTCCACTATGGCAGCACGGTTGCCATACATCTTAGTGGAAGGTATCGTCTTCAACCGTCCCCCAAACTCAGAAAGCCAACATCTATTTTCCGTCTTTACCTGCTTCTCACGACCCTCCCATTCTTGTGCGCCGGGATCAGCAAACCAATCGTGTACTGTGGCCTCGGCAAAACGCAAGTAATTCGTCATATACATGAGTTTGTATGACCAATCCTCCTGGTAATGACCATGATACAAGCCATGCCGATGCCAGTACCTCTCACTATCAGATTCTTCGCGATGGAAATGGGTCATCATCATGGTCATCATGCTTTTCGACCAGAGCAGGGATAAGGGCTCATCTTCGCGATCAGGGTGTTCAAAGTCCTTATCCCAGTACTTTTCGGGATCCTTTCGTTCGTGCTCAACCAGCAGTTGCAATTTGTAAAGAAAAGTCAAGGACTGCATATAAGAGATGATGCATGCCTCTTTCACTCGTACCGCGCGAATGGCAGCAGCAGAGTTGGCAAGTTTTTTCGGTGCAAACAATTCAGAAATCTCATCGGGCCGTGCAAGTTCATGCTCGAGTATGGATTTATAGGCGGCAAGAAGGTAGCGATTAAGAGCGAACTCTCTCAAGAGGTCGAGAAGTAATGTCAAACCTCGGCCCGAGAGCCGTTCAAATTGAAGGCCATATATCGGTCCACTCCCTATGCCGCCCGCATTTATCATTGGATGGTCTTCTTCCTGGTCCATGTCATCCATATCGTCCGTATCATCCGAATCAAAAGGGTCATCGGTGTCGTCGGTATCATCTTGAATGCCAAAGAGATCTAGGCCGTCATCCCCATCCTCATCACTGCCCAAGTCAGCTTCGCTGTCATCCATATCGTCATCGTCTCCGCTACTGCTCAGTCCCGGGTAACCATAGATAGCCGGATCAATACTGGACCTTCTATAGGCTTCAGCGATAATGGTCTCCAATTTCCACAATCCCCAAAGCTTTCCTCCAACGCCCGAGAACTGCGACTTCCGTATGATACGATAAAGCCCTTTGAAATACCGGAGGTGAGCCTTCTCGCTAGTCATTGCGCGACCCTCCTGGCGAACCTCCTCCAGTATCTCCTCGTTACGGGCGGCGAGTTTGTACGAGTGTTTATGAAGCATCGCCCCGAGAGGCAAGTCGTCATATTCGACCCCCTCCAGGAAGACTAGAACCTGGTTCTTGAGAAGGACCTGCAAACGCGGGAGAACATCCGACGGGATACCGGTCTGCTCGTTTTCTTTCACACCGGCAGTTGTTGAACTCGGTCCCTGCACTCTGCCGGCTGAGGATTTTGTGGAGGCGTGGGGTGGCGAGACGGACGGAGCGGAATGGGAATGGACTTCTATGGACGATGACGATAGTTGCGAGGACATTGAGAGTTCGGAATATCCATCGGTGGTCCCGCCCATCGATCCGTAGTAGCCATATTCGTCTTCGAGGAACGAGCTCAGGGTGGAACGACTGGAGGACAATGTCCAAGCGGAGGAGGAAGGAGCTGGAGAAGTGATCCGACGCGATGGTGGGCGGAAGGCATTCATTTCCGAAGCGAGTTGAAGGAGGAAGGTTGCCAAAAGGTCAATGAAACGGTTTACCTCTCTCTATTTGTTTGTTTGTTTCCCTTTTCTTTTTCTGATTGTAGCAGCTGCACGGAGGAGGGGATTGGAGAGGATGTTTTATCCAGTCAGGGAGGTGGTTGATGGATGGATGGATGGATGATTGAGTGGGAGGGGGAAAGGGAGGAAGAAACGGGCTCGATTCAGCACAGCAGAGTACTCGTACCGGCACTGCAGACCACCAGTAGTGTACCAAGTTATCCCCGGACTGAAAAAATCCCTGAACGGCAACCTATCCACTATCCTGGGATGGGCTAGCGATGCCAGGCAACCATACCGTGGTCACATGACACCGCATCATCGTGATGAGGGTTCCAAGCGCCACGCGAACTCCTCCGAGAGATAGAGAGAGGCTCGTTAACTTATTCTCTGCGATACCGGTAATCGGTTCTACAGAGCTTTCCACAATCCCGAAATATCCCTAGCGGCGATGCCGTGCCCTTCCAGACTCACTGCGAGGCAAAGAGTGCCACACACACAATCCTCACTCCCCTGCAGTATCATACAGTACTCGTATCATACGTACAGTACTCGTACAGTACTGCACGAGTACCGGTACCGCACACCAGCCTTGTCTACCTCAACCCTCAGAGCACTGGCCCCAAGGCCCCGCGCCCTGGCCCTCCTGGGACCGGTACGGCACGTTCCGCCAACCGCGGATTAACGTCTCAGGCCATTCTTTACCGCCCCGCTGCTGAGACGGCCGCACCCGAAGGATCACGGTACCGGCGGTGCTTTGTCTGCGGGAATCCTTCTCCGGTTCTACGGTGGTTTACAGGTACGATACATCAAGACTGTGAGCTCACGCAGCACCCTCAATAGCGGATACCCCACTACCGGTGTATCAACTATGGAGGCATGCAATCAGTAATTTACACCCATTCTATCCGCTTCCTCACTCCAATCCAGTCATTCGTCCTCCGAAGCCCCACCACCGGAACGGTACAGTAAATTTACACCGTGTGCAGCGCAGCTGGACAACCTCCAGGTGGACACAAAGAGACACACCCGACTCAAACCTTGCGAAGAGAACCTCCTTACATTATGATACAGCCTTGGCCCCTCTGTAGGAGTACCGTATTGGTGAAGATTTGCCCTGCGACCGAGCTGGCTGCCCTAGACACTGTAGTGCACAGAGCCTGCCCAAATTGATCCACTTCACACTCATTCATTCAAAAATTCAAAAATTCACCAGAAGCCTCCTTCTAGCACCTCGCAGAGTTTTTCCCCACCATTCGTCCCCGTAAACCCTCAGTCTCTAGCGCCAACAACCCGTTTCGACCATCCAATCTCCTCGTGCGAGTATGTTCAGATTTCGCAGCCTTTTTTTTCGTTTATAGCACGGTTAATGACCTCATGTCAACCCGACATATTCACCGATGGTACAGTATTAGTATGTCCGGGGAGTTCCTCCTGTAACGTGACTAGTAAAGAACATCCGTGATACACGATTAAATTACCACACTTACTGCAGACTACCGTAGACCATTCCTGAGCTCGGAACAATCTGGGAGACTACAACGTGACAAATAAGAGACGGAGGGATGCCAACGTTGCACGAGTGCCGTATTAGTACACTCTTGAGCCGTTTCGCATTTTGAGACTTGAGCAGCGTTTCCAATTATTATTATTTTGACTAAATCAGCTGAAACCCCTGCCCGGACTAACTTATGGAGAAGCCATGGCAAAGAGGACGCGGGGGTCCGGCCAAAAAATGTCTTGTAGGTACTGTACAAGCAACTAAAATTCCATGTTTTGGGGGGTAGAGAGCCCGCTGGGGATAGCTTGGGGTGGCGGGCGCGAGACCGGAATGAGCCGATCAAGAGAGCTAGCGTAAAACTTCCACAATGTTAGTATTCCAGACTTCCAAATATCGCTTGTGTAATTGGGATAAGAATCTCGATAAAAAATACAGATATCCCATAGTGTCATGTATGTACTCGAGCAGACCCTCACGAGCGCTCAGGCTCCATCGCTCGTCACCAGTCCCCACATCTAAGTACAAGCATAGATATGCCAAAGTAGCCGGAGGAGAGTATCCCGCCATAAACCCAACCCAACCCATCCATCCCACCCCCCTTCTATGATTGCGATCCTCTCAAGTGTGTGGAGCCTTGGTCACCCTGGGATCCCTCACGATATGCTGCTGAAACCGGGTGCTGGGGTCCTTAAACGGCCACCTCTTCCACGCCATCGTGAGGTTCACCAGATCGTCCGTCCCCAGGCACCTCACCCTCCTGCTTGGCGGGATTTGCTGGTGGGGGGGCAGGTCCGCTAGTATGTTCTCCGCGCCCGGAGCGAGACTGCGAAGCGCGCTGATGACGCCGCTAGCGCGGAGGACGAATAAGTGACGTACGAGCCATTCAAATGTTAGCCAGTTATCCTCGCGCTCGCGCAGGGAGGACGGGGAGAAGAAGGGGTGGGGGACTTTGGGGGTAATTTCTAGGAGGGTCATCGGCGTCTGGATAAAAGTTAGCCAGCGTAATAGAGTGGGTGGAAGGGGGAGGGGGGTAGTACGTGTGGGTAAAAATCTTCTGCGGGGTTGATAGTGAAAGGTTCGAATGGCCGATTATAGGCATTCAAAAGTTTGTTGTGGACAGCGTAAATTTCGTCTTCTCGCCCTTGCGCTCGAGATCTAACTTCGTTTCTGCGAGACCATTGCTCGTCGTATTCCTCCCATGCCCGGGCCGCGCTTCCCCCTCCTTTATCGCCCGCGCCGGCTGCCTCCGTGGTGATGGCGTGAATATTCTCTGGCTGAAGCGCTACGCGCGGATCAACGCGGAGGGCAGGGTGGGTGGTAGCTATGCTGGTGGCAAGATTTCGAAGTGCCTTCTTATTGCTCATGTAGTACCAGGGCGGGTGTTCCATACCCTGGACCCAGAGCCCCGGGCTATCCCTTATCTTGTCCTCGATCGCTGTTAATTCTGCTGTCGTTGCGGGATCACTGCGTTGGGGGAGTTTTCGTGGGCGGCCAGGGCTCTTCGGCAACCTCCGTTTTTGCTTGCGCTCTTTCTCCTCGGCTGCTATCTCTGCGCTTGTTTTATATCCGAACGCTCTCCGGATTTCGTCGTATCTCTCGAGTAGCCTCCCGTGTTCCTCGGGTGAGAGATTCGCTAGTGGCTTCGGTTTCTTCCCGTCGCGGATTGCTTCAACGGCCTTGCGGACCCTGGCTATTGTCTTCTTCAGTTCTTCCCGCTCCTTGGCGGACTGTTTTGTTGGACGGCCGCGGCCCTTTTTTGGCAATTTCATCTCTTCCTTTACTAATCTTTTAATTTCAGCTTCCACCAACTTCTCCCTAACCACCAACTTTGTCTCCTGCCGCTTGCTTATAATGGGCTTATTTTCTTCCACATCAACGTTATCCAGGTTTATCGTCGGAAGTTTCTGGAAGCCCCTCCCTTGGCGGATCAAGTTTGATGTTGCGATCTCAGTGATGTCAACTATTGCCTCTGCCGTCGCAGCGGGTCTTGCTCTCGCTGCTATGCTCCGGGGTAGGTATTTATCCCTGATCGAGTCGGGCACCCATAGTAGAAAGCGCACGCGTCCATACCGTTGAACCCAACTTCCCAAAGCACAGCAACTGACGAATTGAGCTATCAATCTCTCGCTCTTCACCGATTTACCCATGTTCCCGACGAACAGTAACTCGGAATTAATGTCCCCAGAAGCCGCGGTTTGGATATTTGGTGTGGGAAAACCGTCCGGCCAAGGGGGTGGCGGCGGCTTGTCGGAGAATAATTGGTTGTAGGTATTCCAGTCATAGCCGTCCAGCGGGATATACCAGGAGTTTTTGTACGTTTTTTGAAATTCCCTCATCCCTTCTCCGTATATCTCTATGGGCTCCAGCAATATGTGCTGTTTCGGTTGCAATCGTTCATGCAGTGCTGCCGAGAAGATTCCGGGACCCGGATTCATGTCTATTATCGTGGGCTCTTTGTAGCTGAGCAGGTTTAGCTTGTCAATTATCGGCCCTGTAAATTTACGCAAAGAAATATCAGCTCACACTCGCTCAATCCGGTTCCTCGACGAATAAATAGAGCAATGAAGGAAAAGCCACCCACCACAAGTCTGCCAATTGATCAGTGACGGGGGAAGACCCCTCCGCCTAGACGAACTAAGCAATAAGCGAAGGTGAGGGATGCACTCATCAGCGCTCTTGCGAAATATGCTTGCAGCTGCCATGGTTTCGTGGGTCGTATCGGGGGCGATGGCCAGTCACGAGAGAGGTGGATGGGATTGGGTAGAAACAAATAAAAAAAGATTTCGATATAGATCACGTGTGAGCCTAAGGGTAGATCGATGCCAAGACCCACAGCATCTGCTCTCACGCTGCTATGATATGATAAGACGGCAAAAACCGGTGGTTTGGCGCTAGTTGAGGCACGCTACGCTATTACAGGATCCAGGTCAACTTGGCGCCACCCGATGCGAAGGGCGGCTGTCCAGCTGTTCGGCTCGAACGGGGGGGGGAAGTTCGTAGGGGCTTTGATGAGTTCCTGCTGGAATCAAGTGTGTCTGTGGGAAGGCACTGCAGTCAGCAAGTCCACAGCTGCGGCACGGGAACCGTTTGTATGCTGGGGGGGGCCACGAAGGGCACGAGACGAGTCTGTGGAGGGACAAAACTTACTCGTGGACAACCAACAAGACATCACGGCATGATACAAGGACTGGAGGCCTAGCGTACTGCATAGTACTGTAGCCCTTAGAATTCTCTGACACTCGAATCGATCAACAACCTGGTCCACCAGCATTGCACTTGCACATACCCGTATCACACATACAAACCCTCACAACATCGCAGGAAACCATTCTACTGGTACACGGTTAATGGGGCGGAAAAATACGATACCATAAAACAGAAACGAGATAGCTCCCTCATTCGTACAGCGACCCACATCCTAAAACCCCCGGATAAACTGCTGTGAGCCACATAGCGGCGACTGGAACCCTTCCATCTATCTCGCATAGCGCGCCCCTTTTGTCCTGAGCCTTTTCTATTAGGTATCATACCCGCTGCCAGCTTGCAGCAACCGCCCAACTGGCGTCCATCGTATATCTTGGACGGGCGGCCCCTCCTCGCCATCCCATCCCTACCCCGCCGTACACATATCGACATCGACAGAGCTATTCCAGCCGTTACACATCACAGGTCATCGTCGAGGAGGACGATTATTGCGTGCATTACGAGATGGCTTACGAGAACGATGAGACGCTGGGGCCTTACCGTACTCCCCCTATGAGTATCAAGGAGATCGCCGACAAAGCGGTTGACTTTGACTATAATCCGCTCATAGCCCTCAGGTACTGGTTACGAACTGCGGATACGCTTTTGAAGGAGGTGTGTTTCCTCCATCTGCTGCATTTTTTCTTGCCTAACGGACGAATAACTTAATGGCCGTGTTATCGCAGGCTGCAATCTATCAAGCCGAAGGAAATGAGCAACAAGCTTACCTGTTACTTGTTCGACAGGCAGAGTGCGCCACTCTAGAATTCCGTTCACCTTCCAAATCTGCGGGTTTGTGCTAACGAGGATAGACTCGTATTTCGCCATCTAGAGGATCATCCGGAGGCCAAGAAACAGGAGAATCAACGGAGTCTACGTATGGTTCGTGCGAGATCTAGCGAGGCTCTGAAGAGATTGGAATACATGAAGCCGCGTATCACCGCCCGTTATGAGCATTACAAGCTTGCCACTCAAAAAGCTCGTGATGACAACTACCGGGAACACCGCACCTCTACCCCCACCGTCCCCGTTGGCCATAACTCTCGCTCTTCGTCTTCCATACCATACGCTGGCGCCGCCGCGGCTCTCTCATTTTCACAAAAACAATCGCTCAAAGCGTCCATTCCAAAACCCTTAGATTTATCCCGCGGCGGTCGTCGTGGAAGTACATCCAGCGTTACCGGTCCTTTTTCACCACCTCTGGAGAAATCACTGAGCTCTGGTGGGCTAGCACCAGCTGCAGCTGATAGTGCACAGCTAGCTATGGAAATTGCAAAGCAGGAGTTTGAAAAACGGGAGCGTGAAAAGCGAGCTAGAAGACGGCAGTTGGCCATCGAACAGGGTAGAGGCAATGTCATAGTGGACTCTAGAGGGCTGGAAATAAAGCGGATACCGACACCGGCCTCTGCTGCCGTAGAGCAGAGTTATAGGAATCTACTCTCGCAATATCAACCGAACGGTCAAGGCCGAGATAGCGGGTATGGCTTCGTAAGCGAGCACTCAGGGTATACTGTGCATTACCGAGAGACCCCCGAGGAGAACGAGAGACTGTTATACCAGCAGGCACGCGATGAGGAAGAGCACAGGAGAAGAGTGGTGGAGCAACAGGAGGAGGAGTGGGATTTAGCGAGGAGCATAGAGGCACTGCATATGAAAGCCGATCTCACGGAGGGTCAAATGCGACCGGCTTCTGCGGGAAACAGTTACCGGCTCTCTACTGGTAGCACGCTTTCCGGATTGGAGGAACCGGCTCGGGAGAGGGTGAGGGAAAATTATGTTGGGAGCTGGCAGGGAAATTATCCCACGGTGCCAAAGAGGAGAAGATCTCTGACAAGAATGGAACCGCCTTCAATACCTGACCCGGCTGCGGATTACATTGAAATCAGAAGTGTCACGCCCACTCCGCCTCCGAAGGCACCTCTGTACGGCTACGATGGTTCGTCAAACTCTACTACTACCGCACCTACTGTTCCACACAAGAAACCACTTCCCTACGCCCACAATCATGCTCCCTTACCGCCACCACCTTTACCAAAATTTCCGTCCTCATCTACCACCACAAAGCCCGCCGCCACAAAGCACGTCCCTACTACCCCCGAGGGCTTTCAATTCAGCACACCAGCAACTCTTGAGAATGGAACTCCACTTCGCACCATTTTCCTTCCCGCCACCCTCCGTCAACAATTCCTCCTAATGGCAGAGCCGAATACAAAACGCAACCTGGAAACCTGTGGCATCCTTTGCGGAACTCTGGTACAAAACGCACTCTTCGTCTCCCGCTTAGTCATACCTGAGCAGGAAGCCACGAGTGACACCTGCTCGACAAAAGATGAAGAAGGCCTCTTTGAGTACGTCGATAGAGAAGACCTAATGGTCCTTGGTTGGATTCATACCCATCCTACACAGACATGCTTCATGAGCAGCGTAGACTTGCACACCCATTGCTCGTATCAATTGATGCTGACTGAAAGTATCGCGATTGTGTGTGCGCCGAGACATCAGCCTTCGTATGCTCCCCATCCCTCCTTTCCTTATTATTTGCTCATGAAATATCTAGTTGGGGCGTCTTCCGCCTCACCAGCCCGCCCGGCATTGAAACGATCAAGACCTGCCGCCAAGATAGCTTGTTTCACCCACACGGCGAATTGAATGTTTACACCGATGCTATGCGGCCGGGACATGTAATTGAAGTCAGGGAGATGGGGTTCGACGTAGTGGACTTGAGGAAGGGTGGGGATTAGTTGTGTGGTCGACACCGCTTATGGCAATTTACTTGAGGGGCTTCTGATGCTCCTATGTATTTCTTATCTTTCTTTTCAGACTTTCTTTGCTGGCTATACATTTTCACTTGAGTCGCTCAATTGCCCTGTCTCACCCACCCATATTGTGCTCCATTTTTGTGTTTCTGAAAGGTAGAGGTGTATGTTATCCAGTTGGTTGGCTGTAGAAATTGCGGCTTTTTTTCTCCGCCATTTCTTTCCCTCTTTCGATAGAGGCCCGGGAAGGATGCTGATGGGCACCTTGACGGGCTGGTCTGATTTAATCTAGCTCATGTATGATGGCACAACTAGCTGGGTGACCAGATGGCTGGATTGATGGTTAGTTTGTTAAATGGGAGTGCACCGGAATCTCGGACGGCACGGCGTTGGGGAAAATGCAATAAACTTGCTCGTTTTAGGTTTGCCCGCCGGTCGCATCTGGGGAGGCCGGTTGATGGGAGATACAGGGATCGGGAAAGCGGACCGTATTCCCGTAAGCGGCAGCACAGGCGTCGAGTGATTCTGTTGTGCCTCTAACTTATGGGCAACCGGTTCTCTCGAATACACGGAATCTCTGCGATTCGCGAGTGTGCGAGATTGCGCTTCCCCGCCGAGATTTGGAGTTCCCATTTGGCGTATGTGGGTGCTAAAGCACTTACGGTATATGAGGTTCTCGACCGGTGCTGTGGGAAACCATTAGCCCGGAGCCTGAAGATTATTTCCCCAAATTTTGCTCTTCCGGGGTTCAATCCCTGTCATAGGGTGAGTACTGTACGTATACTCTATTGATCACAGCGAGGTCAAATAGACTTTGGAAACCTCGGAATGTTCAGGGACAGAGCGCAACTCTTCAGGATGGCATGTATTCCGGATCGTATACCGGGGGTGCCTGTATCTTTGCGGGCAGTGTTTCTCACAAGCCCCCTCGGGCGAGCCAGATTTTGTTAGTGGTCACATAGTATCACTCGCTAAAACGAGCTGGGATACTGTTGAAGATGATTGTTACGGAGGTAATGATTGATGGTGAGGGTTTTACGCGCTGGAGTGGAACGGGTCGAGTGGAGACATAAAGGTATGACTTGGGTGGATATGAAGACCACGATTTATTGCAGAACTTGAAGAGAAGGTTGACGTACAGGAAGAGGTGTCTTGCGAGAGACAACAGGAAGGAAGAAAAGATAGGGATTAGGAGATGTTTTTCATAGCTCACACCTCCTTCGGCGATGCGTACATAGACCACTACAGCCTCCATGTGCGGGCACATCTCGCACTAGGTGCGGCTATCAACTACTATTTCTAACATATATAACGGAATCCGTATAGGGAACTCGAGTAGGAGGATATGTTCTAAATATTGAACGTGCGAAAAAACTAGATCTCTAAATTCTGCCGCGCATATGAGTTTTCCGCTTAGGGAGCCAGCCAGCCAGCCAGCCAGCCAGCCTTAACTTGTGTAAATCAATGGAGAGCTGTATGCTTACGAAAAATCTGATTGACTTCCCCTACTTAGGACTCTTCACCGCCATCTAACCCACTTCCCCGATCCTCAACCCCCCATGGGTCCAGCCAAATTAGGAATAAAGGGGGATCTGTGCTAGGCTCCCCACTCCGAGTTGGGGCAACAAAGGTGAGTGTGTGCGCACAGCTTCCTGGGGAATGGGAAAAATTTGGAGTTGATGGGTTTCTTTCTCCCCTGCCTACTAGTACCTCCACGACATATACAAGGTAATCTTAAAGATACCGGTCTCTCCCCCTCTTCATTACCGATTTGAAATGAGGGATGAGGTTGTTTGAAAGAGCTCGAGCCAAAGTTTAGATGAGCTCCAGTCGTGCTCGGGTCGTAGGGAATACTAGTTGTGAGTTAGGGGCTTAACAGGTATAATACCTTGCTTCCTAAGATAGCCAGCGGTGCCAAATATTGGTGGAGGTGCACGGGTGGGTATTTCTTTGGCGAGTGAGATGCTGTGATTGGATTAGTAACAAGGAGGAGCCAAAGTTGCTGCGGAACTCGATCACGTGGCTGTGCACAGTTGCGAGTCTTGAAGCCTTACTTAACTAACAGCTTAAACTCTGATTCTATACCCTCCTGTTGTTCCGTTTCGTTCGTTGTCTTGCGCTATTCGTGGCATTATAGTCTACCGGAGAAGGAAACCTCTTCAAGTTCGATCTCAGACTATACTTGGGGGTCATGAAATCTAAACCCCTTTCATTGCTCCTGACTCGTATTATGGAATACTCTTTTCTTGCCCACACCCGAAGATCCGCATTACTTCTCTAGAGATAGCTTGCACACCTGGGAGCTGTGAGACCGGGAACAGACCAGGGCATCTACACCCACCTACCAACCCCTTATACACTACGAAGGCTGCACGGGAGTGCCTGAAAATTGTGCGGACAATTGGGCGGGCATTGGGGAGGGATATCATAAGTCACGAGGGCGGACATATGTGGCCCAACTCGAGTGTTGCCGCGACAAGATGTGGATTCGGTGCTTCGGAGACAGACCTCTACGGATGGTGAAAACGGTGTCAAGGAGCATCGCGAAGCCCAGGAGCTAATACAAAACCCATAGAGTAGGCCCGGGAGCTCGCTGGTTGCGTTTATTTGTTTATATCTATTTGGGAATGAGGATTCAAGCTAAAGATAGTCCTTGCGGTTATTAGAGCTTTTGAAAAGCTATAAGGGTAGCCGAATGCGTCCGAGATATGCGCCAAAACTTGAACCAAGGGTCTTTCCCACATGAAGGGTCGTATACGTTCGTCAGGAAAAGGGAGGAAGCAAGATGCTAAGAAGGAAGCAGAATAGGTGGAGTCGGGCCTCAGATACCGGAGTTGGGAAGTGCTGAAGAAGAAACAGCTGGGGGCCTAGACTATGTCAGAAATGGCTAAGAAGCAAGTGGCAGCGTTTGAAAGCGCGCGCGCCTCGACCGCAAGTCTCAGAAAGTGCTGGATGCGACGATGAGCTACTAGTCTATATCGGGAACCTTATAGCGGTGTTTCCAGATTTGGAATGGCGTGCGGTGTTATGTTACCGTACAAGTATTATCTTCTGTTATCCGAAAATCCGCCAAGACCGGGCGTTGCTAATGTCGGACGGTGCATGGTGTCAGAAATCGGCTCCTTCAATACACCCACTTAACATGGTAACCACTGGCTGGTTTTAGATGTCCAGCAATCCAACACTAAGTGCGTGACTTTTGTCTGATCACCATCCCAACATGCAACCCTTGTAAATGAGTGATTGTGACACCCTCAGCCGCATTGTTGTAGACACCTATAACCACTCTATAGTTGCCATGTTAACTGCGTATATTGAAGGGGCCGATTTTTGATTTCATGCATCGTCCAACCTTAAGCAACGCCCGGTCTTGGCGAATTTCCGGATAACAGAAGATACGGTAATACGGTACGGTACGGTACTCTACTTCGTACGAGTACTCGAGTAGATCCCTTACCTTGTGTTCATGGCCAACACTAAATGTTGACACTAACCAGAGGTGGATACAAGCGCCTGACATCTCTTGTGGCATAAAATTACGGGTAATGTGCTCCGGGTTACGAGTAAAGGAATTCATGCACCGCCACCGTATAAGGTACGAACACTAGACAGAAGCCTTGGTGAGGCTTGATCGGCAACCGCAGAACGAGAGTAAACCCATCCCCATCTGAAAATCGTACTAAACCTATTGCACCAACCAACAACTGCAATACCGATAATCCCTCCCGGGAGGGGTAACCACTCAATGCACAAGGCCAAGTGCCTGCTGTGGTCCAGAGATAGGGATGAGCTGGCGCGTTGTCGTTCTGGTTTTCTACTCGAGTATTCGATGAATGGATGAGACACGTAGAGTTACGATACACGAAGGGCGGGGAACCTGCATGTCCCATACGTCCATTGGATAGATCTCGAATCTCTCGCTTGCTAGCAACCCCAGTCAGTGCCCTTGGTCTAGCAAGACTTCCTTGCACAGACACGCAAGCCTAGACCTATAGTAGATACAGTACGCCCGAACCTGGTTGCCATACGGTAGCTGAGGTCTCTCGCGGACACGAGAGGCTACACCTACCAGTGATAGATTCCGAGTCTTTAGAAAGTGCGGGGCTCGGTGCCCTCTCTCACCATCGCCGCGATGAGCACCAGTATCGGATGGTACGAGAAAAAGTGCTGGGCTTTGGAAGGGGCGCATTCTCAGATCAATGTTTGTTTGTTTGGAACTTTTAACACCCTCTTCCCACCGTTGCTGTAGTTTGTCCGAGTATGGTGCAATCACCGAGACCTTTGTCTGGTGACTGTACTAGTATAATAGATATGGCATCACGAACCTTGATACCAAAATATCCAACCATGGGTCTAAAATTCTGTCAAGCATTCCCTCCGCAGGCTTGAAATTGCAATAAATTACATCAAAGCTGGTATGAAACCGGTCAATAGAGAGTTTGCGCAGATAGACCCAGGTGTGAGTTATTAACAATATCGCTAGGGGTTGCCACTCCCGTCAACAGCCCATGAGACTCCCGACAATTGTCGAGTTTCTTAAACTCCATCCATTTAAGAGGTCAGTACATCAGCTAATTCTTAACTTTCTTGAATTCTGTCCTTGTCAAAGATTGTCCTTGAGAAGAATAGCCACAAAATCATACCTGAATAGAGGCATAAAAGCGCAGTGGGAGAGGGCATTTGTGGTCCTCAATTCTAGGTCCGATTTTCGGGCTTTTACACCTTGACTAGGTGGGACGAAAGAACCAGGTGGCTAAGCCTTGTTGTTAGCTTATATTAACACAACCTAGGTCTTACTGCGCAAACCCTCTAATAAGTTCCGGGGGCCCGCTCCTCGCTCGGACACCTGATAGATTCGGAGAGTGGCCTAGGTTAGTTGGCCGAAATTTGGGTGCATGTGACCGGTATCAGAATTCGGTACTAAAACTGCGAAGCATCCCAATCCAGGTTCTCCATCCCAGGGAAGTGCGTGTAACGCGAATTATGCAGCGCAGCACAATTGTGGAGGGGTTCTACTTGTATCATGCGTTTGGTTGATGGTGGTCATTTTTGGTGCAGTGGGTCTTTCACCCTATTGAATTCCCTGTTTAAGGATGTCTTGGCATTTACCCAATGTCCCGTATATAGTCTGACTTCTTCCCCTCTTAGTTAGACATGAGCAACAACCACCATCCACCGCGCCAATAGATACTTGTACTGCTTTCCACCTAACTGTATTGGGCCCTACTCCACCGTGTTCTATTGGTCAAATTACATGGAGGTTGGTCACCTATTCGAGCATCTCCCACCACCCTACCCCGCAGTACTCGAGGACTTAGGGTGTAAGCATAGGCCCGTCGAACTTTGGGCGATTCGTTGAGATCACTATGAGTGTAACCGTGTTTTTTCTTCTTTTTTTCTGCAGCTCTATGGCCAGACTACCCTGATATTTGGTGAAGGGAAATAGTCTGTCGAACTCTCATCGAGTGGCTAGAGAGAATCTCGTCCTCTGAGCGCCTGCTGGGCCAGCCAGAGGGAGTTCGACAGGCTTACCCTTGACACCCAGTATATGAGGTAGTCAAGGAGCAACACCGAGCACCCGAAATCCACAATCGCAGCCTGGCCGAAAACACCGTCCAATCCCGGAAGACAGCCGAGACCCTTCAGCACTGAAAGCCCAACTCAGCTACCGTACCATACTCCAGTTTTCGGTGAAAAAAGGAAAAAGAAAAAGATTGTGGAACTCTTGGCCTAGTGACCAGGGGAAACACCGTTCTGAGTGGATGAGTGCGGGTACTCGTACAGTTAGAGGCTGAAATTGCTTTTGCGCTTCTGGAACTGTGTTGTTGGAGTGATTGGTAGGGGTACGATCGTAATGCGGTAACTGCTTCCGCTCCCCTGCACATTGTTGGAGGGGACTCTTCTCGTTGGCCCTCCTTGACCCAATTCGTCCACGTTCACTCTTTCTTGTCCAGTGCCCATCGCCCGGTGGCTCTATTTTGGGGGGATGGTCAACGAACCACTTTGGGTGCTGGGGCACTTGCGCTGCGGATCACAATTACCCAGCCAATGGGTAACTCAGTGCCGTGGGACGCGGGAATCTGCGAACCCGGAGGCAGGAGCAGTGCCTTATGGATGGGTGTATCGGTGGTGTCATAGCTTTCTTATATCGGGCATGGTTCGCAGAATTCCACTCGGCCCCTGCGAAAGGGATGGCATCTCCTCTGCTCTGCGACCAGTGCTGGCGGACAGCACATACTCAAGAAAAATTGTATGATAGGGTGATAAGGTGCGGTCATACCACCAAGCTCCTTCACCGAACCTTGTGCAGAAAGCCTTCCAACAACAGTCCCAGCACTCGAGCTGTCATAGATGCGGGTCGAGATTGTTCTCTAACTGCACGAGGAGCGCCTCCCTGCAATTGCCCAACAAGTTACTGTCCTCGAGTACAACTCACCAAACATTACAAAGTTGTTATGGGGAACCGCTGGGGCAACTGGCTCCGGTTGACTGGTGATAATGAATGAATTTGAGCGATAGCAGAGCTTGTGGGGCCTTCGATCATTCATGGGTATGCTTCGAGTCGATATTGAGATGTTACACTGATGGAATGACTTTAAATTAGGAAAGCTGGGTTCAGTTTGGGATGACCCGTTCAAAGTATGCTAAATAGGTACAGGAGAAGTTGGAAATTCTGCATACAATCTAGGGAGTAAGAATTTTGTGGTGCTTGCAGGTGTTGTTGCACTACCGGTAGGGGTTTAGCAGCTTATGGGCAATCCGTACTTCCTGTTTGAGCTACTTGTAGTGAATTTACTCGTCTTGGCCATTAAGGGTCCGGAAAGATGGTATGTGTTACATGACCACTCTACTCGTCCCCCGTCATAAGTTCCGGAAAATAGGGATCGAGGAAATACAAGTTCCCGGCGTGGAGGACGTGAACGCAGGGGTCGGTGTCGTGAAACACCAGCACTGTGCAGTATAGATATTGAGAGCTCCCCGCCCGTTACCGCCCCGGGCATACTGAACTGCGGGCACTCTAGATCTTATCCCGCATCCTTTTATGCATAGTCTAATACTACCCCTACCTCCCTCGGAATATCCCGCTAAAATATGTTAGCGCTCCTTGATCTCCCGACGGAACTCATTCTCCACATAGCAGATTACCTATCCCCACCCACGGCCCTTTCCTTCCTGCTCACAAACCGCACGTTCTACCACATCCTCGCGGATGCGCTTATAGACAGCGTCTCCAATGACCTGACATATGCCTCGAGAGCCATCTACCATGCCGCGGAGCGCGGGAACAAACGCACGATCCGGCGCCTGGTGAACGCGGGAATCCCGAAGGAAATTGACTTCACCCTGAACGCGGCGGTGGCGGACGAGAGTGTTTGGGTGGTCAGCACGCTCCTAGATGGTGGAGTTCCAGCCCACACGCAGGACGATTGGGGCGAGACACCACTCATCGTGGCGGCGATGTCCGGTCGTGTGGATATGGTGAAATTGCTAGCGCCGAGGGAGGACGTGGATGTTAATTCCACCGACTGGAGACGCACCACTGCTCTCGCCTACGCTGTGCGCGATATCAGCGATGGCGTGGAGATGGTTCGGGCGCTGCTTGGGCGGGCGGATACGGATGTGAACGTGCGTGACATAGACGGCCGCTCGGCGCTCCACCACGCCGTAGAATTTGGTGGGCGGGAGAGTGTAGCAATCTTGCTGGCACGACCGGAGGTGAAGGTGAATTTCGTGGATTATGTCAAGCATGGCATGACAGCGCTGCATCGCGCTGTGTTCATGGGCGACGAGAGCATTATCAGATTACTCCTTGATGACCCCCGCGTCGACGTGAACCTAGGGGACCGGACGCAGCACACGCCCCTACACCTGGCAGTGAAGCGTGGATGCGAAGCTGTGCTACGGATGTTGTTAGATTGTTTAAGAGTCGACGTCAATGCTCTCAATGCAGCTGGCTGCACACCATTAGCATTCGCCGTGAACGGGTCGGCAAAGGAGATCACGGGGATTTTAATCTCGAGCCTCCGCGTGGACGTCAACGTCCCGGATCCCAAACTGCAAACCCCGCTTTGTATTGCCGCGAAACGAGCGAGGCATAGCACAGTGGAACTGCTCTTGGAGCGCGAGGACCTGGACGTCAATTTCCGCTGTCAGAATGGAATGACCCCGCTCGCGCACGCGGCGGATGAGCCCTTCAAGGAGCGCACCACACCAGGGTACTACGAGAGGGTCATCAACCTACTTGGCACCGACCGAAGGGTGAATGTCAACCTGGCGGACCACCACTCGGAGACACCGCTGCACAGAGCTGTCCGTGCGCAGGAGCCCAGCCTCGTCGAGGAGTTGCTCAGATTGTGCGACATCGCCGTCAACGCCCGTGATCAGGATGGCTGCACGCCACTGGGCTTGGCAATTCGCATGGCGGAGCGGGAGGAACAGGAGGGTGCATTCCGCATAGTGCAGGCGTTAAAGGCTTTTCAGGGCATCAACGTTAGTGCGCAGAACGGTGGGGGAGATACGCCTCTGCCGGCACATGGGAAGATTGGTGGAGATTCGATAAATGGGAAGGGGCCAGAGCCTGAGGATTCTACGCTCGGCGCTCGGGACCTCCCCACGGGTGGTCCTGAGATGAAGGGGATTTCTAGCGGTGGTATGGAGAAGAAGGTAAAGGAGATGGGCGAGAAGGGGAAAAGGAGGAAAATCCTCTTTGGCCGGCTGAGGTCTTTGGGCCGTCACATAGGCGGTGTTTTCACGAAGTATACGAAGCGCCTCTCACCTCTGGTCCGTGTCTTTAGGGATTGAACGGGGTCCGGGGTTATATTTGGTTGGTCGAGAACCAGCGGGCGGGCAAATATGGTAAGGCTGTTTTAGAGGAGATGATGGGTTCATGTTGCTATTGTATCAAGGGAATTTCCATAGTATGTATTTATGATATAAGTTGCATTACCAATACCTCACTCTTGCCAACCGAACCAATTCGGGTGGGGCCTGCGGGCGTTTCTGTTACCCCTCCAATCGCTAAACTGCAAGGATTTAGTACCGGAATAAGAATAAGAATAATGATACTATGAAGAAGAAGGGAAAGAAGGAGAATCCGGTTGGAAAGATACCCCCACCCACCCCTCACTCCCAGCTGGACCCAGCCCATACGTATACTAACCTAACCGGGTGCAGTCACCAAATACCCACTCAGCCATGCATGCACACACCTGGCGGGAACCGGGGGCGGCAGGTTGATATCTCGTGCCCCCGGATGAGGACGTGGAGAGCTTCTACCATTCCTGTACGGTCCAGAATTTTGGGGCAACCCACACAGCGACTAGCCAATAAAAAAAGACTGGCCACAACCAAGTGACAACTCCAATTGGCTAGAACCCCCGCAGAGCGATCTGCACTACGGTTGCTGATTTAGACATGGGGGCGTTTTGTACTGGAGGGGGTATAACGTGCGCACGGAAATGTCTGAAGATGCAGCACGAGTGACACGTTATGAATTCTAGGTCCGAAATAGAGGGATGTTGTGATTACCATGCTGTCAGGACTGAAACATACAGTACTATTTTGCAGGGGTGGTTTGTATGTGGTACGGGTATGACGTGCATACATACCGGTGCTAGGGGTGCCAGTATCACCACAGGTAGTTGTGATGCGAGTACTGCATTATGATATCCCCGCGTGGCAGCAGGCAGACGTTGCCGGACTCCGGAGTTTTCTCGGTTGTGTGTGAAACACAAATACCGTATGCAATAAGTTACTGGTACCGGTAAATTATGGACTCGGATTTCCTTAGGCTTTCCGGGGATATCGACCAGGTCTATTATTTACCCGTATGACGGATTTATGGTTCCTGGCGTGGCTCAAATTCCTTGTGCGGGTACCCATGATATCGGCTTCAACCACACGTGAGGGAATCTAGTACGATAGTTCTGTGTGGCGTGATGGGGTTCTGTGATTTCATCCCCGCTCCGAATTGCTCGATTCAAGTTTGCAGGGGGGGGGGGGGGAAGAAAAGAAGTTCCCACTTAGCAACCAGATAGAAGATGTATAAAGGGCCCATTGCTGGTGTCCGGGACTATGCTGCACTGCAGACTGGGAATTTCTTGTATATATATTATATACGGTATTTTGAAGCAGTGTCGTAACACGTAAAGCCACCGTGTTTCTAGAAGCTTTTTTTGTTTCTGAAAAAGTAGAGATCCAACGGTAGTCTTGTGCTTGGTTCGGGGATTTGCGTACAATAAAAGATATTCTGTGGCCAGGGGGGGAAGGATTATGCGTTTCCTCCCCCATCCGGCCTAAATTGTGGACAGAATCTAGTAGTGTGCCTACAAGTACAGTTGCCTAGAATCATAGGAATGCTTCTCACGCATTATCACTCGTGCATGTCGTAATTGCTGCCACCCCCCTGCACGTTATTGGAGGGGACTCTTGTCGTTGACCCTCCCTGACCCAATTCGTCCACGTTTACTCTTTCCTTTCCAGTGCCCATCGTCCGGTGGCTCTGTTTTGGGGGGATGGTCAACGAACTGCTCGGGTACTCGAGCACTTGCGCTGCAGGTCACAATTACCTAGCCAATGGATAACTCAGCGCCGAGGGACGGGGAAATCTGCGAACCCCGAGGCGGTAGCAATGCCTTATGGATGGGCGTATCGGTAGTGTCATAGCTTTCTTATATCGGGCATGGTGCGCAGAATTCCACTCGGGAAAGGGATGGCATCTCCTCTGCTCTGCGACCAGTGCTGGCGGACAGCACATACTCGAGAAAAATGGTATGATAGAGTGATTGGGCGCAGTCATTCCAACAAACTCCCTCACGAAACCTTGAGCAGAAATCCTTCCAAGAACTATCCCAGCACTCGAGCTGTCATATATGCGTGTGGAGATTGTCTCCAACTACGCAGGGAGCGCCCCCCTACAATTGCCCAACAAGTTACTGTACTCGAGTACAGTATATATTGAGAGCTCCCCACCCGTTGACGCCCCAGGCATACTGAACTGCGGGCACTCTAGATCTTATCTTACATCTTTTTATGCATAGTCTAATGCTGCTTTACCTCCCTCGGAATATCCCGCTAAAATATGTTAGCGCTCCTTGATCCCCCGACGGAACTCATTCTCCACATAGCAGATTACCTATCCCCACCCGCGGCCCTTTCCCTCCTGCTCACAAGCCGCACGTTCTACCACATCCTCGCGGATGCGCTTATAGACAGCGTCTCCAATGACCTAACATATGCCTCGAGAGCCATCTACCATGTCGCGGAGCGCGGGAACAAACGCACGATCCGGCGCCTGGTGAACGCGGGAATCCTGAAGGAAATTGACTTCACCCTGAACGCGGCGGTAGCGGACGAGAGTGTCTGGGTGGTCAGCACGCTCCTAGATGGTGGAGTTCCAGCCCACACGCAGGACGATTGGGGCGAGACACCACTCATCGTGGCGGCGATGTCCGGTCGTGTGGATATGGTGAGATTGCTAGCGCCGAGGGAGGACGTGGATGTTAATTCCACCGACTGGCGACGCACCACTGCTCTCGCCTACGCTGTGCGCGATATCAGCGATGGCGTGGAGATGGTTCGGGCGCTGCTTGGGCGGGCGGATACGGATGTGAACGTGCGTGACATAGACGGCCGCTCGGCGCTCCACCACGCCGTAGAATTTGGTGGGCGGGAGAGTGTAGCAATCTTGCTGGCACGACCGGAGGTGAAGGTGAATTTCGTGGATTATGTCAAGCATGGCATGACAGCGCTGCATCGCGCTGTGTTCATGGGCGACGAGAGCATTATTAGATTACTCCTCGATGACCCCCGCGTCGACGTGAACCTGGGGGACCGGATGCAGCACACGCCCCTACACCTGGCAGTGAAGCGTGGATGCGAAGCTGTGCTACGGATGTTGTTAGATTGTCCAAGAGTCGACGTCAATGCTCTCAATGCAGCTGGCTGCATACCATTAGCATTCGCCGTGAACGGGTCAGCAAAGGAGATCACGGGGATTTTAATCTCGGGCCCCCATGTGGACCTCAACCTCCCGGATCCCAAACTGCAAACCCCGCCTTGTATTGCCGCGAAACGAGCGAGGCATAGCACAGTGGAACTGCTCTTGGAGCGCGGGGACCTGGACGTCAATTTCCGCTGTCAGAATGGAATGACCCCGCTCGCGCATGCGGCGGATGAGCCCTTCAAGGAGCGCACCACACCAGGGCACTACGAGAGGGTCATCAACCTATTTGGCACCGACCGAAGGGTGAATGTCAACCCGGCAGACCACCGCTTGGAGACACCGCTGCACAGGGTTGTCCGTGCGCAGGAGCCCAACTCCGTCGTGGAGTTGCTCAGATTGCCCGACATCGCCGTCAGCGCCCGTGACCAGAGTGGCTCCACGCCGCTGGGCTTGGCAATTCGCGGGGAGGAGCGGGAGGAGCGGGAGGGTGCGGTTCCCATAGCGCAGGCGTCAAAGGCTTATCAGGGCATCAACGTTAGTGCGCAGAACGGTGGGGGAGATACGCCTCTGCCGGCATATGGGAATAATGGTGGAGATTCGATAAATGGGAAGGGGCCAGAGCCTGAGGATTCTGCGCTCGGCGCTCGGCATCTCCCCACGGGTAGTCCTGAGATGAAGGGGAGTTCTAGCAGTGGTATGGAGAAGAAGGTAAAGGGGATAGGTGAGAAGAGGAAAAGGAGGAAAATCCTCTTTGGCCGGCTGAGGTCTTTGGGCCGTCGCATAGAAGGTGTTTTCACGAAGTATACGAAGCACCTCTCATCTCTGGTCCGTGTCTTTGGGGATTGAACGGGGTCCGGGGTTAGATTTGGCTGGTCGGGAACCAGCGAGCGAGCAGATATAGTAAAGCTGTTTTACAGGAGATGATGGGTTCATGTTGCTATTGTATCAAGGAAATTTCCATAGTATGAATTTATGATATATATCACCAATACCTCACTCTTGCCAACCGAATCAATTCGGGTGGGGCCCGCGGGCATTTCTGTTACCCCTCCAATCGATTTAGTACCGGAATAAGAATAAGAATAATGATATTATGAAGAAGGAAAAGAAGGAGAATACGGTTGGAACGATACCCCCATCCCCCCCACTCCATACTGGGCCCAACCCATACGTATACTAACCTAACCGAATACAATCATCAAATCCACTCAACCATGCATACATACACCTGGCGGGAACTGGGAACGGCAGGTTTGATATCTGGCACTCCCGGATGAGGACATGGATGGCTCCTACCACCCCCAAGAAGTAAATATTAGCCTCCTGTACGGTTCAGCATTTGGGAGCAGCCCACACAGCGACTACCCAATAAAAGAGAGACTGGACATAACCAAGCGACAGCTCCAATTGGCTAGAATCCCTACACTGCGATTACTGATTCAGGCATGAGGACATTTGGTACTGCAGGAGGTATACGGTAACACGCGCACAAAAATGTCTGCAGATGCAGTACGAGTGACATTTTATGAATGCAAAGGTCCAAACTGGAAGGACATTATGATTACCATATTATCAGGGCTGAAACATACAGTACTATTTTGCAGGGGGGAATAATTCGTATGTGGCGCAGTTATCATGTGCATACATACTAGGGGTACTGTGCCGGTATCACCACCGGTAGTTGTGATGCAAGTACGGCACAATGATATCCCCGCGTGGCAGCAGGCAGACATTGCCGGACTCCGTAATTTTCTCGGTTGCGTGTGAAACACAGATACCGTATGCAGTAAGTTAGCAGTAGCGGTATGGAATTCCTTGCTCTTTGCGGGAATATCGACCAGGTCCATCATTTACCCGTATGACAAATTTGTGGTTCCTGGCGTGGCTCGAATTCCTTGTGCGGGTAGCCATGATGCCGGCTTCAGCCACTCGTGAGGGAATCTAGTAGTTCTATGCGGTAGAGTTTAATGATTTCCACCGCTGCGAATTTGCCGATTCAAGTTGGCAGGGGGGGAGGGAGGGAGCAGGAAAGAAAAGGAGTAAGTTCTTGCTTAGTCACCGGATCAAAGATGCATGAAGGGCTCGTTGCTGGTGTCTAGGACTATGCTGCACTGCAGACTGGGAACTTGTATATGTATATTATATATTCCGTAGAAGTGTCGTGACACGTGAACCGCCGTGTTTCTTGGGGCTTCACTGTTTTTGAAAAAGTGCGGAGATGCAACGGCAGTCTTGTGCTTGATTCGGGGATTTGCACACAATAAAGATATTTTGTGGCAAGGGGGGGGGATTATACTCAAGTACATTTCCTCCCGTCCGGCCTAAATTTTAGACAGCATCTAGTAGTGTGTCTACAGTTGCCTAGAGTCATAGGCAAAGCATATTTTTCACGTATTATCACTCGTGCATGCGGTGATTGCGGTCTACCGAGTATGGGATAGTGCCTACCGCAATCGCCATACGGCACTGCACAGTACTGTACAAGGACAGCACTAACCAAACCCTGGCCCAATCTCTTGTTTTCTACCCGGGCTGTGAACAGGTCTATCTACCCGGGGTAAAACTACTGAGCAATTTATATATCCCGCTTCCTATTTCTCACTTCTCCATTGCCCAGGTTTCTGCCCTCTCCTCATCAGATTCCTCCTAGCCTTCCACACACCCCTGCCCTTCCCATCGCCAGCGCCACCCCCACCAAAACTAACCCACGGCACCCCCTGTCCGGCGCCGTCCCCCTCAACCCCGGCAGCCATCTCAGCGGCACACAACTCCAACCTCCCACGCACGAGCACAGTCCTCTTTCCCCGCAGCCTCTCGGCGGCGTCGGAACTGAGCGTAGCAACAACCCATACCTCCCTCTTTTCTACATCAACGCCCTTAATCAGCGCCATCCCCACCGCACGGGAACGTTCTGGCATGGGCGGGTTGGGTAGGTACGGAAGTCCCTCTGGCGTTAGGATGATTTTTCCAGTCCCGCTTATGCTTTCTTCATCGTCAACTTCCACAATAGCAACAAGCGTGCCGTCGATGGCAGTTAGGAGTTCCGCGGGGGAGAGGTCTTCGTGCAGGATGGATACCCCATCGATTGCTGGGTGAGCGCCAGCATAGGGGAGGCGCCAGGGCTGCATTTCAGCGAGGGGTTTGACGACCCAGCGCAGGGTGTCCGGGCAGTAATGCATGAAGGAGGAGGTTTGTAGTGTGCGTAGGTCTGCTGCTGTGAATCTTACGTTCTCACTGGTGGAGCTGGACTCGAGCACATGCACTCTCGGGGGGTTTGTTGGGGGGAGGACGTCCGTTATTGGGATTGAGTGGCCCAGTGCTGGAGTTATGTAGATGATGTCGGTGGTGCACGAGGCCTGGATAATCTCCTGGAGGAGTTCTAGGCCTAGGGATTTTACCCATCCGGCCGAGTTGATGAGGAGTGGGCCGGGGTCGGTAAGTGCCGCGGAACGGTAGTCCGATAGGAGGGCGAGGATAGCGCGAATGTATGCCGATGGATCTTCGCGAGGGGAGATGTAGCCGATGTGGTGGGCTGTTATGAGGTCTTTTGGAAGGAGAGGGCTCGTGAAGGGGGGTCCGAGGATGGGCCTCTTAAGCACGTGGAGGGAGAGGAAGCTGGGGAGTGTGAAGGAGGGTTGGCCCGGGTCGACGTCTAGGTAGTAGATTCTGGGGTAGGTTTTCGCGGTGAGGAGTTGGTTTGTGAGGATCCGAGAGAGGGTGGACTTTCCAACCGACTTTCCCCCAGAAAGGAGGATGACCGGGGGTGCGGTATTTTCGGTATCAGCGGTCTTCTCAATCCCCCCGAGTATCCCTTCCCACGTCTTTGGAATGCTGAGTACTGGTAAAGGCGTGCTCGTAGTAAACAACTTCTTGGACATCAGCCGTGATCCCCCAATAAACCAATCTCAATAAAGGCTTGTACCGGCTGAAAAGACCTCCCACCGTCCCCCCCGGCCGGCGGCCAAATCCCATTAGCCACCGGACACGTCCTCCCCAAATCCCGTACCCCAGAGTCTGTCTGCGTGAGCAAAATCTCTGCACCAGAACCCTCCCCTTTCTCCTTGGCCTTCACACAGGCGATCTCTGGTAAGGCGTGCGTGCTCGGTGCAAACACCTGACAATGCCCGGATTCACTGGTTAATCTGGCGCCAGAGATGGTGATTGCGCCTTTTCGCACGTGGAGTTCGTATTCCCCGAGAATCACGAGTGTCTAACGATGGTTAGCGCGATCGATACACTAACGAGGAGTACCACAGAAGACAGAAACCTCCCCAAGTGCCATCCGGACAACACAACTCCCGTCTTGAGCGGGGATGTAGTTCTCCGAGGAGGGTGTGAAATTCGACATCCGGGCCTCTTTGTTAACCCCCATGTCCATGCCCATCCCAAGATCGCCCCGCCACCCCGCCGTCGATGCCACCCTGGCCGACGATGTAGGTACCGCTTCACCATCACCCCCGGATGAAATCTGCACATGGCTAATAACAACCCTTTTCCCGCCACCATCACTCTGCTTCCCCTTCAACCCCATCGGAATCTTCTCCCTACGCCTGCGCATCTCCTCTCCCGATAATTCGGGCGCCTCCTCTTCTTCCTTTTCCACTTTCTCCATCTCTTCTGACTCGGCGTGCTGCGCACCAGCAGCTAGTGAGCGAAGTCTGCGCGCCGCTAGAGCGCTCATAGGCGCTATTGCCAGCGTTCATCAGTATTGCGAAAACTCCCGGGGATGGAGGAGAAGGTGGGGGGGGGAAGGGGTACGTTTCGCTCCATCCTCTCTTCGCTTTTTCGGCATCGTCTTTTTTGCTATGGCGATGGTGATCTTGTTGGTTGTTCTTGTGTTTGGCAGCTTCTGGGGGTGGGGGGGATGGGGTGATACGGTAATCTATGGTGTGGTTGGGTGAGGTGCGTGGCACGTGACAGGTAACTTAACCCTACGGAGACCCGTAACTCAGGCGGCCTAACATAAATGGGTGGTAGGGGATTTCTGCATTCCTGATCCACTGTTTTCCTAGTCTCGAGTGATTAAATGTGACCTATATCTGGGGAAGAGTCTAGCTAGGAGCAATTGTGAACTCCCAAAAAAGTCATTGGGAAACACTCAAAGATCTACCCCATCCAGCCCCATTCTATACAAACATCATTAAACTGTTGAAACAACATTCGTTCGGAACGCCCCAGTCATCATCACTTCCGTAATTCAAGTAAAAGATCATAAACCCGTCAAGCCAATTCCAGCCCAGCCCCCTCAAAGTCAACAAGCCCGCCAAAGTACCGCGCTGAGAGAGGAAAAGGGGGAGGAAGTTGCAAAATACCCACATGAAGCCCAATATATAAGCTAAACGCTGCAGCAAGACCAGACCATCCGACTAGACCAACTGACAAGAAAAGATCCGCAAAGACCGAAACCGAAAATCTCCCAGCTGTTACAGGTGGTAATTCCCTGATTCTCTAACTTAAGCTTCGCTTCCAAATTCCTTTGTCCAATCATCGCTCTTCTTGACATCCTCCTTGCTGACGGTGGGTCGGCTCATCCTCACGGCTTTTACAAAGTCCTTTAATTCTAGGGGCGGCTCCATGAGTTTTTCGGGGTCTACGTCTACCCAAGTCATCTCCATTGCCCCGGGAGCACCGGGGGAACATGGTGTTAGTTTTTCCTCATGCTCGGGTGTTATGACCTGCGGAAATGTCAGTTGCGATGAAAGCTGGGGGAACCAGAGGAAGCACCTTTCTGTAGTGGGTCGCCGTTTGGATTTTCCGGACTGGTTGCATGAGGGCGTCTTGAACGGCGATGTTGATATCACTGCCGGTGTAGCCTTCTGACATTTGGCCGAGGTTTTTGTAGTCATGAGGAGTGAGGGTACAGGGTGTTGAGCCGACCGAAAGTTCAAACATCTTGACTCGCCCGGGAAGGTCAGGAACGGCGATGTGTATTCTTCGCTGGAATCTGTTCCGGAGTTAGCAAAACCAATCTGAACCTCCCCGGAGAGTAATATACCGTCGTCTAATAGCAGAATCCAATTGCCATGGGATATTTGTGGCCCCGAGCACCAACACGCCCGATGTGTCGTGACCTACGCCATCCATCTGAACCAGCATCTCAGTCTTTATCCTTCGACTAGCTTCACTCTCGCCCTCTCCTCTGGTTCCGCAGAGAGCATCGACCTCGTCAATGAAGATAATCGAGGGTTTGTTTTCTCTCGCCATTGCAAATAGTTGCTTCACAAGTCTGTGAGAACCACATCAATACCCCCTCTCCTACGGTGACATCTCCGGGGCCGAAGGAATACGAACCTCTCGCTCTCACCCATCCACTTGGAAACCAAGTCTGAACTGCTAACCGAGAAGAAAGTACTATTCGCTTCCGTCGCCACAGCCTTCGCAAGATAACTCTTACCGGTACCGGGGGGCCCGTAGAGCAGAATACCCCTCCACGGCTTCCTCTTTCCGGTGAACAGATGGGGGAACTTTATTGGCAGGATGACCGCCTCTTTTAGCGCTTCCTTAGCACCTTCCAGCCCAGCAACATCCTCCCAGCGAATGTTCGGTTTCTCCGTAAGAATTGCTCCAGCTAGTGCTCCTCTCAGCTTTTTGTTCTCTGGATCAACGGCGTCCTCCTCATCGCTGCGGCCCTCGTTAGTCCCCCCCTCCCATAGTTTCCCGAAAAGCAGAAACATACCTCCCCTTCTGTCCGCCCCCATTCTCCTTCCCGTTCACGCCAACCTTGCTGGGTTTCTTCTTCCCTTTGGCTTCCTCGAGGTGCGTCTTGAGCTTCTCGGCCCGTTCCATGTACTCGGCAGCTTTAGCACGGATGCTCTCCTTCATCTTCGCATTCTTCTCCCACTTCAAAGCTAGCATGAAGCATTCCAGGGCGGAGTAATATTGTGTGTACGCGGCCTCATAATTCCCCGCCGTGTCCTCCTCGATAGCCTTCTTGACGATTGTTATCGCTTTCTAATTAGACCATTTCCCACCCATTAGCTTAGAGCGTAAATCGCGGAGAATGAGTGGGGGGGGGGGGGGGGTTGAAACAACATACCCCGACGAAATCGGTATTAGACATGGCGATGGCGAGTACTCGAAAAGCGATACCAACTCAGCTCAAATGCGGGGAGTGCAAGCGAGGGAAAAGGAAAGGAAAACAAATGCTGGCGCCGAGGAATGACCTGCAGCAAGGCAAACAGTTATGGAATTAGTTATGAAGCCCAAGCAGAAGCGAGAGAGACCCACGGGGAGAAAGGGGAGATAGGGATATTGTGGGTGGAAGGAAATGTGTACAGTACTCGAGCTGCATGCAAAAGCAAGAAAATATGGTAGAGGGGCTTTGATTGTCTTCGTGACGGTAGAAAGTCTTGGCGATATCATCCCCACCACCAAAACAACCAACGGTTGCTATGATAAGTTACCGATACTGTGCTCCAGTCCAGTCAAAAAACCTTCGTCTCTTAACTACTGCACTATGCCAGCAAAAATGTTGCAGGATCTTACGGATCAGTTCCAGGCTCTATCCAAAGGTGTTTGTTCCGGATTGGGTCTTCTCATGGGGATTGCTCTAACGGGGAATAGACATGAGCTCTGTCGTCGAGGCGAGACAGAAATTGGATTCACAGCTCGAGGAGAATAAGTCCGTACAAAAGGTATTGCCCATCCCCTCGGGATAGTAATGGGGGTGATTGACTGACTGACTCGAGGAGTAGGAATTCGCGAGTCTGTCTGATGACGCAAAGATCTACAAGCTCATTGGGCCCGTGCTCGTCAAGCAGGACAAGTCGGAGGCGGTGATGAATGTGGATAAGAGATTGGAATTCATCAACTCAGAGATGTGTGTCCTTCCGCTACACCTGCTTTCTTGAGCCCAGAACTAGACTGATCGGCCCAAACAGCGCACGCATCGAAAAGCAAATCTCCGACATTCAAGAGAAGCAGGAGCGAAAAAAGATGGAAATCATCCAGGTTCAAACTCAACTGCAACAGGATGCCCAGGCGCAAGTAGGAGCATAGTCTAAATTCTAAAAAAGGAAAAAATGTCAAAGACCCCCCCTTTCCCAATTACACCACATGAGAAAGAAAAAAAAAATCGCAAAAGACTTTTGAATGCCCCCCCAAAGTAGTACGATATATGGTACAGTCCCCAATGTAACAGATTACTCCCATGTGTGGAACGGAAGAAGAAAAAAACAAGTTCAAGAAAGGATCTCCTTCCTGTTCTTCTTGCTCTTATGTTTCCTCTCCCTATGCTCCTCCTTCTCACCCTTCACCCCAACTGACCCTTCCCCCTCCCTACTCTCCCTCCGCTTCTTCTTCCTGACAGGTTCTAAAGCCTCTGGCTCCACAGCATCTGGCATTCCATCCTCATCCTGATCACCGACATACCCCATCGGCTTGAACCTCATCTTCAACCCATCGGGCTGGGCCCTGACACTCTTCGCAACAACCCTCTCCCTCCTCTTCTCGAGGGCTTCCCTATCCGGCAACGTCTCGAAGAACTGTATGGATTTCGTAATCCCCTTCCCTCCTTCAAACTCCCCCTCAGATCAGCGCCTCCATTCCTCCCCCCAGATGGGAGCAACCGCAGCGGTAGAGAGAGAGACTCACCAAACAAATACCCCCCCCTCCCATCCGGCACCAAAACCTGGACGCCCGCACCCTCATCCGTCTCGCGGACCGAGAACATCCGCCCACTACTAGTTCCAAGCACCCGCGCATTCTCCAGTACGTCGGCAGCATTGACACTCCCCAATTTCGACAACGGCGCCGACGCTGGTGCCGATATCAACCATAGCTCCTTGCCGGCGAGGTTCTTAGACGAGAACGGGTTTCGGCCGGACGGCGAGGGCGGCGGAAGACGAAGGAAGTTTGTCGGGGGGCAGTATTCTTCGTCGGATTCCACTGACGCGGACGTTTCTTCTTCCTCTTCTTCGTCAGAATCGGATGTGGAATCGGATGTGGAATCAGATGCGGAATCAGATGCGGAATCGAATGCAGATGCAGACTCGGAAGACCCCGCCGACGTGGAATCTTCATCGATGTCGGAAGCGGTGACTTTCTGTGTCGACCGTGGTTTCGCTTTTTGCTGCTTTTGTTTTTGTTTCGCGGGCGCAGGGGCGGGCTTTGTCAAGCGTTTTTTCGCGGTGTTTGCTGAGGAGGACATATTTGTTGGTTGGTTGGTTCGGAGTGCTCTTTTTTCGCGAACCTCTCTGGTTGGGCTTGTTGACTTGGGAGCGGCTTGGCGCGACGTTTTCCTCACTGTAAAATTAGCCGCAATCCAGGGTTTGGCTCAAAAGGTGCTTACCTAATCCTTTTGAGGGCCATGATTGGTTGGTATACAAGCATGATTGCCAAACTCCGTTTCTCCAGCTATCGTACAGCACGCTGAACGCTGCGCCAAACAGCGTTTCAGACTTGCCTGGAACTGTCCCGCTGTTTGTTTGGTTAGGTGGCTCTTGTCGTAGGCGTATTTTCGGGAACGGGTCGTCCCGTGAGGAAGAGAAGGGAAGGTGGTTGAGGTAAGTAAGGTTCGACACGATTGATGCCGGGTGATCCAGCTATGAAGACTAGAGGTTATGATAGTTTCTTGGGGAAGCTTGAATTGACCCGCGCGACTTCGCACATCTAAACCCGCGTTGAATCTCGAACCTCCACTTCCATCCCGCACGGCCCCCACCCAGTCACCGAATCTCACTCGACCAACAATCAATTAAGTCAAACATGCATATACACGCTGCAGACGATATGAATCCATGTATCAACATTCAAACACAAAATGCAGTATATAGTTTCTGGGATGCTTGCTCCCCATCGCCGCAGCCGCTACCATCGCCAGCACACAGCACACAGCACCCCGCGAACAGGCAAACAAACCCACATATTATTACAATAAGTACCAACACGAAAGGAAAGATGTCGACCCCACTTGGAAGCACCGGGTCGGGAAAGCCCACAAACCAAGTCTCGCCGGGGGTTTATTTCCCCACGGGCGCTGACGGCAATGTGCTGCCATTATTCTCTGGCAGTAGGCCTGGTAGGCGTTCCAGTGCGCTCTCGCCCTGCGAAATAAGGCTCGCGAGCGCGGACTCGCCAAAGGCAGGGGTAGGGACTGAGCGAGCGCATTTCATACCGGTAGGTGTAGAGCGCGAAGTGTCGCGTGTGTCCCTTCCTCCTCCCAGCGCTCCGAGCCAGCAGCATCGGCTCGTGCGTGCACGGAGCGCGCCGAATTCCTGTCTTAGACTTGCGCAACGGCCGGAACACCCGCACCAAGCACTGCTCTTCCCGTGCGATGATTCGGGCGCGGTGCTTCCGCTTTTTCACCCTGCTACTAGTGCTTCTGCTTCACCGCGGTGTCGGTCTGGTACTACTTCTACTACTTCTACGTCGTCGGGCGGCTCAGATGCTTCCCTACCTTGTATTGCTTCTGGGGAGGTTCTTGAGCTATTTGCGCAGCCGGTGAGGGCTGGTAGTAGTAGTATTACTGTTCCTGCCGTGGCTGTTGAGGTCTTTGATGATGGGGGGGAGGAGGAAAGAGAAAAGGAAAAGGAGGAAAAGGAGGAGGAGGAGGAGGAGGAGGAGGAGGATGATGATGATGATGATGATGATGATGATGATGATGATAGCCCTGGGAGTGTGATTGAGTGGATCGATGAGATGTTGAGTGGAAGTGGGGTTTCGGGGGAAGGGTTTGGGAGCAGAGAAAGTAGGAGCGGGAGTGGAAGGAGGGATTCCCGGGAGGTGCTCGAGTGGTTGGAGGGGTTGAGGCTAGATGCTTAATGGTGTGCCCCCTCCAGACGAACTTCGGGAGAGCTTTAAGGTTTTGAAAGATGTTAGAAGGTGGCGGTGGAATAGTTACTTTCCCATTTTAGAGTAATGCCTCTTACGATAATAATATTTAATTGCTATATTATGTCAGATGTATCGTGTAAGCCTCCGGAAAACTACCCGGTGGAATGACTGTCCTAAGGCTGCCATAAGGATCAAGTGTCGTGAAAGATGTATTTTTCGATATGATACCAATAGCATGAAATTTTATATTGCACCTCCAGCGCCCAAGGGATTTATTAGGGAAGGGGTGGGGGCGGTCGCTTGGCTAACAAGAATGTGTTAATATAATTCCCCAATATATCTATCCGCTTGTGATATCAATTGCCAATGTAGCCTTACCACAGCACCATCCCCGAGCGCCGTGATCATATGCACCGCCTGATTATCGGCATTACGTCGATAATTATCGTTATTGGGCTGCAGGAGCAAGAGAAGCTATAAATGGAGCAAGTTGTTTCAAACCACCTTGAGTTCTTGGGGAGCCCACGCTGGCGCACGGTGCCTGTACAGTGCCGTAGCGATCGCCAAGGAGAAACACTCAGGTCAAGACGTTGCTAGGGTAATCTCCCATGGAGGGAGGCCCCGCTGCGGAGTATAAGTTCTGCTCGGCTGCCGTGGCAGTGCGGTGGGTGATCTCACGGAGGCCTTTTCTGTGTTTTACACCAAGGCAGAGAGATATTTGCTGCAATTTTTTTGCCCCCTTTCTTCCTTCCGCCTTTTCTTCCCGGTTTCTGGCTATGATTCGTGTGAGCGGGTGGCTAGGGGTACTATACGGCGGAGGGAGTGCGCTGGAACTGATTAGATCTTCTGGATTGTTGCATTTGTCTTTTCAATGTAGGGTGCAATGCATGTTATAAGACCCGCCAGCCCTCAGTTGGGCCCGCCGCCATCGGGATTTGGTCCCGTTGGTGATTTGCTTATTTATGATGATATTTTCTCATTCTGGTCTCTGCATATTATGATATAAATATTCCCGTCTTCCGTGCTTGGGTTGCTCCCGCATTTCCAAGGTTGCTTAGATTTTCGTATCATAACCGGTGGTGATCCCCTCCCAACGAGTAGGGGGGAAAACTGAATGATTAGTTGTGGGCCTAGGGCAGCGACCTGATCGCATGATCCAGACCCCACCTGGAAATTAAATTTTTTTGGAGGGAAATATGGAACTGTACGTGATAAGAACTATTTTAATTTTTCTCTAGAAATCTATTCTGGACATGCTTCGTTTCCGGTCCAAATTTTTTTTTCTTGACACCGAAATTAAAGGCGCACTTCCATTTTCGGATTGTATGTTTTCTGGTGCGGCACGATGAGCTAGAGTTGTTGCAGATTAGGGGCGATATAGGATGATCCTGGAGAAGTGAGAGCTAGAGTGAGTGTCGGGTGGGTTGATTTAATAGAGAAATGGAGACCATTTTATTTATACTCCTTCCTCGAGTGAGACCTTATGCTTGGCCGCGCCCCTAGAACTGGCCCAGCCTGCAACGAAATTCGAGAGTTGTGATGGCCAGAAAGCAATTAAAAATCAGCCAAGAGTACAGTATGATACATCAAAATGTAGTGGAATACATAGTAGCAATTTCAAGTAGTTTAGGAAGAACGAGTTTTTGATATTCATTCTCCTCGCCCTTCTATTTCGCAGACACCGGATCTCACTCGCTGCTGCTAAATTCAGGAAAGTTTCATTATAGCCGCCAGAACAAACTATTCGCTTATCACTAACCGGGGATGTGTTACGACCCGCAGTTAAGTGGCGGACCCCGCAGGCTCCCAAATATACCAATGGAGGCATAGCAGATGGCTGGAGGAGACGAACGACCAATGGGGACAAAGATAGCGCGGCTGATATTTTCTCTCAATAACTGTCGCTTCCCTGCGCTCCCTAGTTAATTAAGCTCTACCGTAGCTACCACCGAATGCAGAGGTCATAACCTTGCCGCTTATTTGCTGAACTCTATTGGCTGTATTGGTGCTCCGGCCCGCAGAATGATAAACATCTCGATTGAGTATACGGGCTGGGAGGGGGGTTCCTGTGAGATGCCCGAAATTTTTTGCTTGAGAAGGGACGGTCGGAGGGGAGAAGGGGGGAGTGTGGGGGGATGCAACCACGGGGCTTGTATCAAAGGGGTCGAGCCGGAGCTTTGGGAAACGAGAATGAGATGGCGTTTCGGATGAAGAACTTGGGACCGAGGAGGGATGTGGAAGTAGTGAAGTAACGTATGGGAGATAGCCTCCGAGGTTTTTGAGGGCCCCATCTTATCCAAGGATACCACCAGAAGCTCGCCGATGAGGTAGAATACCAAACATTGGTAAGGCTACTCCCAAACTCTTGACACCATATATATTGACCCGACCTTAGCGACCTGTAACATATGAGTCTATTGAGCCAGTACTGGTGACGCTCGATGAGCAGTTTATACCATAACTACGGAGTCAAACGGGACAATGTCTCTTTGGTAAACTTACCTGCTGTGATCACGGATGGGGGGATCACCTTATTTCTGGTTTGGTGCATCGCCCAAGGAGCTCTTATATGGGGGGAGGAATACAGATTTTTCTTGACACGTAATCTTTTCCCTGAGAGCGGTAAAGCAATGGCCAAGCGAATAGACATTTTAAACTTCGTCAAGGATAGATAGGATAGTGTCACGGAGCATGACAGCGATAGTGTCATGCTCCGTGACACTATCGCTCCCATGGGGCCGCGCAATTTCCGGTGCTCTTGAGGGGATCCCCTCCGGCCTGATCCTGTAGGAGCTTGGTACAAATGAAACAGATGTCAACAGACATAGGATGGAAAATGCTTAGGGTTTGGGGACAAACGGATAATGGCGGAATTTAATGAAATTTTGGAACAAGTGGGCGTTTCGGTTTTCTTTCTGGTTTCATGTAGTTGAATTGTGCGAGTGAGAGACTGTGATTTTCGGAAACTTTCTGATGCTGTTTATGGGTTGACCTTCTGAGCAATAAGCAAGCAAACAAACAAACAGGACAGTCGCACAGCAGGGCAGGAGCTCACACTGTCTGCCCTAACATTCACATGTCTGCTTCTTCACACATCTCTCCATCTGCACAACGCCCACTTTCTTGCATCCTGCTATTGGTATTATGCCATCAGCGGTTGGCCCCATAGCCGGCCCCTGGGACCACTGGTTCTCTAAACTCCGGGTCACTGCGCCCCTCTTCTAAGGACGGACCCCCCTAGGCGCCCGCATCACACAAGTCTTGCCTGCGAGCACTGAAGAGAACTCCTTCCAAGCTACAAACACTTCTGCTCCTTCCTTCGCCACCTGTTGTTTAGCTTTCAGGATTGTGTTCAGTAGTTAGTGGCGTTACTCTGAAGAGAAGGATCGCTCTTAAGCTTATTCATCACTAACTAAAAGGGCATCTCCGACCCAACGTACGGCTCTTGCAATATCAAGTCCAACAGGCGCCGTACCATAAGACAATCCAAGCCCACTTGTACCAAATTGCATCCCGAAAGTACCACTCGTGGACCCCGTAGTGCCGAATAGTCGAGAGTGGGCCAGAACAGGGTAAGTCCAAACCAAATAACAATAAAGCACTTGTGCGGACTCCACACCCACCTCCCCAGCTGCCCCCGCCCTTTAAGTACATCCTAGTTATAGGCTAGAGACTCCCGAATATGGCTGCAGTTACGTTTAGGACATGGGTATTGGGTGCTGCTTCGTGTTACGGGGTACGCTTTTTGTCTATAGTAGCTTTTAGAGTGGATAAAGGAATTTAATTTACAAGCGTGGGAGTCGGCTAGTTCATTTCCTACCCCTGCGGTGAATTGTGCCGCTCTTCTCCCGCGCACTGTATAGCGCCCTTTGTCACGGTGGAGGCCTGTCTACTGTACTTGGACTTGGGGGAGCTTGGGGAGGGGGGATCCCCATCGGATTTTGGAAGAACCTACTCGTTAGAAAAGAATCTGGATTGCAGGATATTCATGCAGGAAAAATAATTTTCTAAATTCGTAGGTCGTAATAATGGCGGCGGGGTGGGGTTCCACATGAATCCTGGTAGATACATGTAGGGATTGATTGTTCTTCCGATTGCATCCCGCAGTTGCTTGTCAGTTCTCTATTTATCCCATTGAGAAATAAAGCACAATGCATTGATAACTGTGGCCATGGAGTTTGTTGGCCAATCACATGCAAGTTTCTACGTTCCTGAATCTTTCGACTCTGAATGTAGGGTGGGGGTAGTTCAGATATTGGGGAGCTCGAAATTCTGAAGTTGATTCTCTTGACATTAGAGTGAAAATTGTCAAGGCCGCTTTTAAATTCCTTTCTCTAGACCTCCGGCCGGGGATTTTTACCCCTTTCTCACCCGGCAGCGTTCCTTCCGCCATTCCGGTGACACCTTTTTTCTTTGTGGGTGGCAGTTCTCCACCCTTAGCCGGTAAGGAAGAAAGAATTTTTTTATGTTGCTGGCGGAGGAGAGTGTCCTCGTCAGCCGGTCAAGTGATCTAGTCTCACACTTGACTCATTCAAGGACAGTATTTACTATACAGATTAGAGTTGTTGAAATTATAAAAGATATAAGTGTCAGCATAAGAAGGCGGGGAGTCGAATTGAGTGTGGCTCTGGTCAATCTAACAGGGAAAACGGGAACTGCTTTATTCGCCTCACGCCCCATAGCTCGCTTTGTCTCATCCCGTCCACCACCTGCCAACCCACTCCGCAATGAAAATTCACCGGATTTATAATGGCCGGAAAATGTTGCATATGTACGCTCTAATCCTCTACTATGACTTATAGCCAGTCTTTCTGGGGGATTGTGGAGGGTGTAGGCCAGAGGAGAAGTTAGGCCTGTGGAATTCAGGAGCGGAGCTGGAATACCGGATGGGATATCATATATGTTTGGACTGATTGGGTGCAGTAGGGATTAGGGAACTGGGGTTAAGAAGGGATGTATATCTGCATTTTCTAGTATTATATGGGTCAATGCACACCGGTACAACTCCGCTCTAGAGTCTTCTCTCCTCCGAGATCTGGTTTTGGTTTCCGGCCACGGTCAGCACTACATTGCCATCACAGCCTGAGGCTCCAGAGGGGGAGGCTGGAGGTAAAGTGAAAGAATGGCACAAGGTAGTGGAATATCTAGTAGCAACACCAGGCGGTTTGGATAGAACAGATCATTACCCATGACTGCAGGGCATCGGAAAGGATTCACTTCTGGGCGACTCAGAAAGATTTCAATGTTGCCACTAGAAGAATTCCCCACGTCCAATGACCCCAGGAGTGCTATGATGACTCAAAAACTCCACTAGTAGTAGATTCTATAGACTTCCGGCAATGTGGAAAAAAGCGCCGCAGATACCTGCAGAAGATGATGGGCCTAGAGATGAGGTCGATGATTTCCTTTCATATCTGTCCTACCGGCGTTCGTTGGCTAGTTAAGCTCTTCCGAGCTTACTACAAAGTACACACATGATTGTCCCAACTACTGATCGATTGAGCTTTTAGTTATGTTGTGCTCAAGGATTGAAAAAGGCTGCTGTTCTGGGGATTGAGTCCGGAAGGTGGGAGAAAGTCCTGTGTTCCGCCTGAAACGGTTACTATTGAAGGGGCAGCTAAGTAAAAAAGGGAGGACATGGGGGGAAAAGACAACCACAGGGCTTGTATCAATGGGATACTAGCCAGAACCTCAAGGAACGAGAAGAAGAAGAGATCGTGCTTTGGGGGAAGAACCTAGAAAGGCGAGGAAAGTAGGAGCAGGAGATGTGGGTATTCGAAAACGACCTCTGGGGCATGTGGGGATGAAACCTTATCCACAGATACCGCCCGAACTGCATCCGAGAGAGGTAGGGCAACCAGCGCCAATTAGCCGTCTTCCAAGCTCGTCTCTATATACCTTGATCCAATCTCATGGGCTTATTGTTTTACCTACCCATCTACCGAGCAAGTACTAGAAACACTAAAAAGTAATCTTTAATATAACTGCCAAGTCAAACAGGGCAATGTCTCTGGGGGGAAATTAGCTGCGATCACCCAGAACACCCTGAAGTAACCCTCTTACGTTTTGTTTGGAGCATTCCAGGGGAGCTTGTACCAGTATATAGGGTGGAGCATAAATTGTTCATGGCCAGCGATCTTTCTACTGCGAATAGTCTAGAGATGGCCAGACTTATAAACGCTGCCGACTTCGTGATCACCAAGTACCACCTACGCGGGGCGAGCGCTTTACACGGGTCCACTACCGCCCGTCCGTAGTTGCCCGTCACTACCCCGCCTAGTCCGGCTCTCCTAGGTTCTAAACTTCTAATTACACATCCCATCCACCTTCCTTCCCCTTTCTAACCACACCTCCAATATATCATCTCTTACACTTTCTCAATCCCCACCCAGGCTCCTCATCGTATCCCTAATAGGATGATCTATAGACAGGTGATCATTGGTTACTCTCTAGGCGATGTGCTATGTAGGGGTTGAAAAAAGTGGAGCAAAACCTTACTGGGCGGCTCTACCCGCCGCATCCCCTGTATGGTATAGTCGAGGACAATGCCTACTATTATGGTCCGTTCCAGGTTCGAGAGTTTTTCGCACTGTGAGCACCGGCAGCAAGGGGTAGGCACCACAAACAGACCCCGGCTGGACAGGCCGCAAAACCTACCGATTCTCGCAATTCGGTAGAGTCACAATACCGGAATTGACTTTATTTCGTACCCTAAGCAGGTCAGTTTTCGAGCGATTTTGGGCCTTGAGATTCGGTTTGGGGGTGAATGGAGCTTTGCAGTAATAACTGTGAGTAACTTTGAGTGAAGAAATGCGAAATTAGAGTAGACTGATAATAAAACGGTCCAACCCTGTGTCAGCAAATATCTAGAAAAAAGGTCGATGATCAAATATCATTATTTTCTACCCTCTAGTGCTGCGGTAATACACTAAGCTTATCAAATTATCCTATTGGTAACGGTATTCTACCGAACTATATGTCGTGGGTTCGGCTTCATTCATTGTGTTACGGTTGTCATATTGTTGCATAGCGATCAAACCCTATGGATGCCAGTACAGGAGTAATGTGAACACCACAAACCGCCTTGCCCTGATACAAATAACATAACATACCCTACGCCGGAGAAAACCTTGGTGGCAAAGAGAGCTATGGACTGTGCAAAAATTTAGCGTGGCCCTGAGCCAGTAAGAGCATTGAATGAAGGACGAACCCTCCAACAAATAGCCTGCTGTAATCGTTGAACCTATTACACAGTTAGTAAGATGTTTGGGTATACGCTAAAAAGGACAAGACAAGATACTCACCAGTCGCTGGATTAGCCCTTCAGCACAAGGACGCCATGCAGCGGCCGAGCCAGGTGCCCGGGTTTCGGAGGCCCGGGCCTCGGAGGGCCTGATCTCGGAGGTCCTCATCCCGGAGGTCCTGGTCCCGGAGACCCGGGCCTTGTGGGTTCGAGTTTGGTGTGTCCGGGAGGCAAAACTATCGCTCGGTCAATGAGAATCTGCAGGGAGGGGAAGGGTGCAAAATCTGAAAGTCTTACGCTCTACAAGAAAGATTAACAGATATTGTGTGCTGACAGGGTTAGTAGTGATCAAATCTTATTACTCACAGTCTATGGGGCGCAGATAGTTAGGGGCGCGCAGTATGTTAGCGGGAGCGGCGAGGAGAGGGAGGTATCATTTACTAACGAGCTGTGACGGAGGATAAAGTAAGCATCGGTTATAACTCGGATGAGCGAGGATTGAGATTTGCATACAAACTACGCGGGGAAGCGAAAATTGGTTAACATCGCAGAGCGGGACTATATGAGGATTCGCCGGGCTTACTATCTAGGGAGAAAAGCAAGGATTAAGTTAGTCTGGAATCAAGGGCATTAACGTAGAGCATGACGGTCGTCGACTACATACAATCTGTCATGGCAAGAGAGATATATAAGTAAATTAAAGTAGTAGTAAGCAACGAGGGAGAGCTTATAGGCCCACTTACCGTCTAAGGGAACCAAAAGACCGGGTATTAGCAATATTCTCACCCCAGGACAGTGGTTAACCTGCTCACTTACCTCCTACAGCACTCAGCGAGCCAGTATTCAGCAGCTGTCTCGTTCCAGAACCGTGGTTGATCCCGCTCACTTACCTCCTATAACACTCAGAGAGCTAGAGGTTAGCAATTGCCTCGTCCGAAAACCGTAGTTGGACCAGTTTCACTTACCACCTACAGCACTCAGAGAGCTAGGGGTCAGCAGTTTTCTAGCCCCAGAACCGCGGCTGATCCTATTCACTTACCTCCTACAGTACTCAGCTAGAGATCAGCGAGTGTCCTGCCCCGGATCCGTGGTTGATCCTGTTCACTTACCATCTACAATATTCAGAGAGCTAGAGGTCAGAAATTGTCCCCCCCATAGCCGCCGTTGGTCCTATTCACTCACTCTCTACAACACACACAGAGCCAGAAGTCAGCAATGGTCTCGATCGAGAACCGGATTGATCCCACTCACGCACCCTCTACAACCCTCGAGGCGCCCGAGGTTAGCAACTCTCTCGTCTCAGAGCAGCGATTGATCCTGGTTGCTTACCAACTACAACACTCGGCGGCAGAGAGGTCAGTAGTTGCCTCACCCCAGAACCATGGCTGGCCCGGTTGACTTACCAACTGCAACACTCAGAGAGCCAGAGATTAGCAATTGTCTCATCCCAGAACCGTTGCTGATCCCATTTCACCTACCTCCTACAACACTCAGTGAGCAAAAATTCAGGAATTATCTTGTCCTAGAACCACGGTTGATCCTGTTCACCTACCTTCTACAATACTCAACGAGTGAGAAGTGAGCAATTGTCTCGCCCGGGAACTATGGTTGATCCTTTTCACTTACCGACTACGACACTCAGCGATCTAGGTGCCAGCAATTGTCTTGTCCCAAAACCATGATTGATCCCGTTTACTTACGTTCTGCAACACTCCGGGACCCGTAGGTTAGCATTCGCTTCGTCCTAGAACTGCGGCTGGTCCAGTTAAGTTACCAACTACAACACTCGGCGAGCTAGAGGTCAGCAATTGCCCCCCCGAGGACTATGGTTGACCCTATTCACTTACCGACTACAACAATTAGCGAGCCAGAGGTCAGCAAGACCCTCATCCTAGAACTGTGGTCGGTCCTGTTCACTCACGCCCTATAGCAATCCACGAGCCAGTGGTCAGCAACTACCCCATTCCAGAACCACGGTTAATCATAATTGCTTACCAACTATAACACTCGGCGAGCCAGAGGTCAGCTATTGTTTTGTGCCGTAATCATGGTTGGCGTCGTTCACTTACACTCTACAGCACTCAGCGAGCCAGGGGTCAGAAATTGTCTCGCCCCGGAACCCCGATAGATGCTGTTCACTTACCAACTACAACAGTCCGTGAGACGGAGGTCAGCAATTGTCTGGTCCCAGAACTGTAATCAATCCTCTTCACTCACGCCCTATAACACTCAGCGAACCAGAGGTCAGCAATTTTTTAGCCCCGGAACCGTGGTTTATCCTGTTCATTTACCAACTACAACAATCAGCGAGCCAAGGGTCAGCAAATTGTCTCGTACCAAAATTGTGGTTAATCCCGCTCACTTACGTTCTACGACACTCAGCGAGCGACCGGTCAGCAGTTACCCAGTCCCAGAACTGCCGCTAGTCTAGTTCGCCTACCGACTAAAACACTCGGTGAAACAGAGGTCAGCAATTGTCTCGCCCCAGAGGAGTGGGTCATCCTGCTCACTTACTTTCTACAACACAGCGGGCCGCAGGTCAACAGTTGTCTCATCCGAGCACCGTTGTTGATCCTATTCACCCACCTCCTACAACACTCCGCAAGCTACAGTTAGCAATTTTCTCACACCCTAAGTCCACCTAACCTAGTTACGTACAAGCTATAGTACCCCGTAATTCTACAATTAGCTTCCACGTTTGTCATCCGAGTTTTCTACTAAGACCCCTACCTCCTATATCTCCCAGCAGATTAGCACGCCATATTTTGTTCTCCCTTGTCCTTGAAAATACTAACTCACAATCTACATTCATGGGTCAATCTGGTGTTAGTCATATGTCGCACGATACCCCGAATTCAGTTCTCTTACTCTCTATACCTCCCGATCCCCCAGCATTAGTAACATGTTAGTGTGAAGGAGACAGGAACTAGGGCTTTTACATGCCTTCTATAATACAGAACGTGTTCTGAATCAGCCCTAGCTCCCTCTGACGACAGAGTCATCACATACCGTCTGGTATGACAAGAAACAACTTATTGTCAGTTATACACGAGTCCTTCAAACAAGGAGGCCTCTTCACCTGCGAGATGCTATATGCCTCCCCATTTAGATATGCTTTGACATTCCTCCGCAGCAGCATTCTGGTCATCCCTTTGTCTTTCCGTACAGCAGCTATGTTCAATGCGGTACCATATAGTCTTGATCGAGCATTAATATCCGCCCGCTCGTTTAATAGTCGCTTAGCTATCTTCCTCTGCCCGAACCACGATGCGATCATCAAATGTGTCAAATCGTGGGGGCATCTGTATGACCTCCGAGCATTGAACCAATACACGCGAAACCAGGTCTCAAAACACCTAGACCTAGTTTCACAAATCGATCGCGTATCATTAAATAGAACCATCTGGAGATTCCGTGAATCTCGACAGTGGTCTGCCCAGTATGTAGCCGCGTAATCGAGAAAGGCATACTTCCGGAGATAGCCCTTAATCACCCTCTTTGTACCGTGGCCGTTACTACTAATCACTAATGGGTCATTTTCAAACTCCTCTAGCAAGAGATAGGAGATACAAATTTCAGCCATTATAAAGTTAGAATCCTTGGGGAGCAGGGTATGCTCCCAGTTTCCCACGGCACCCAAAGATCCTATCAAGAAATTCCTTGCGGTTTGGTGGACGAGGTAGATCTTAGAATCGATAACCCGTACGAAAAGCCCGCACAAATTTTTCACTCTCCTTTCGCATCCGTCGAGACGATCCCTAACGTCCTTGACCGACTTGTGCCCCCGCTTGATTCTGAGTGCAACGTCCATTTCTTTAAGTGTAAGAGGCCTTGCAGCCGCTACCACTATGTGCAGGATACGCCGGGCTTTGTCAGGATTCGTGCTTCTGTTCAGAATCTTGGTGTATAATCCTGATAGATTACGTGGTGTGGTGGAGACAATATTGGTAAACTCCTCCTGCGCGTCATCCTCACAACTATTCAAAAGCTCAAGAACAAGAGAAACCCAAAGGAATGTTCGATCAGCGGAAGATTCGAGGGTCTCCCGCAAATATCGCAGCCCCCCAGGTTGTATCCAGTATGATTCTAGCCTTTCAATGCCCTCATAAATGACGCGAGAAACGTCAGCAGCAGTGGAGTTCACCTCGTCCTCCCCTTTCAGCCGGATCGTCACCGCCCTGGGTGAGCCAAGCACCCTCTCAATGTTATGGTACGGACGACTCGTAACAATGAATTTCAAAGGTGTACCGGAAGTTTGTGACGATCTGGGCAAGCGGGTTAAGTGTTTGAGAAGGAGCTCTAGAGTCTTTCCGTCGCACTCGTCTAGGGCATCCACCACGCAAACAACATCGCCGCATCTACCCTCCGCTACCGCCTTGACCAGAATATTCCACAATGTATCCACCTCCTCCGTAAACTTCTTGCCTTTAGCCTTGAGCGCTTCCTCGGCATATCTGTAGAGGGACTCCCGCTGCATAAAAAGCTGATGCAGTATGGCGCAAAGAGCGGATGTCGCGCTCCTCTGCTCCTCGTTGTCGTCCTTAAAAAAGAAATAGCAAATGATGGCGTCCGTTCGCATTTCCAGATCGCTTACGAGGAATGAAGCGATGACGGATTTTCCGCAACCCGGATCTGCCGATAGCCAGAGGACACCAGATGTCTTTTTTCCCAACCAGTCCTTATACCTTTGATGGTTGGTAACCCAGGTGCATGTCCCCTCGGCAGGCTCAGGAACCCGACTTCGGTGCGACTCGTACTGGGACGTGTATAGGCATTGTAATATTTCGGTGAACTTCTCCGTATTCATGCCCCAGTGGTTATGAATGTGGGTGGTGTGGACATCACCGTAGGTGTTTCTATCACCTCTGTTGCCACTATAATCACCTCGAATACTCCTTCGGATTGTAAAGCTATGACTGTGGCGACCGGCACAGATTGTTAGAGGCGCTAACATATACGGGGGACAATCGTGCAGCATACCGTGGGAGCGAGGAAGGGATCTCAAGAAGAATTTTTGATTGTTGGTTGTCCATGTGATTGATGGATGCTTAAGTTGAGGGAGGTTGTGTATTTTCGACAGGACAATTGAATGTGTCGCTTTATTCAGGTAGAGATGGCTTTCGAGAGGAGGAGGGGGGGTAATGGGAGAAACAAGAGGTTGGGGATCGTGGAGGCCACCTTCCCAAGAGAGCTCAACACAGCCCCCACGAAACCCCGCAGCACAGTCTTCCGTATAACTCAATCAATGGCGCCACAGCGTAAGACTCCCGTCACAGTCAGATAATAGGCGGAAATTACAGCATCACTAGCTGGTGGGTTTAGCTCGGTAAGCACCAGGATTGAGAATACCGGTTAATGTGGTCCTGTACGCCCGCTGGGTTTAGGAGATGCCGTGTACAAGTACAGTACTCGTACTGTACAGATGGTGTTACCCAGGAGTCTGGCTCCGAAACTGCAGGTTAATAGTATAGAGATTGCGAATTACAAGGACTTTTACGGCACGGTACTATATCAGCACCCGCCACTCCGCAACTATCTTTTCAAGTTTCTACTGTTGGAGCAGGTTACTGGGGGTTATCCTTGCGATCGTTAGGATATTGGGTTAGGGCCAAGTGGAGCTTGGCAGTCATGTATTTCCGCCTTTACATAGCTTCTTCCATAGCCAGTAAAAGACGGATCATCTCTCTCCTCACACACCTCCATCCCTACGTCTACAATACAAGTACTCGGGGGGCACTGTAAGTCGGGCGACACCCATATATGATAACTAAGATTAGAGCACAACTAAACGTGTTTTGGGCTATTTTTTTATATGAAGGAACCAATATCTTATATGAAGGAAAAAAGTCTGGCGACACCCAGAATAGGCAATAAACTCAGACATTTTGTGGTACTCGTACATCGCCGGACTTACCCTTGTACCCAAGTACTCGTACAAGTACGGTAGATAGGGTGTCGGTAGGTGCTAGACATAGAACCCCTGTATATTTACCTGCCCTTGTCATGCCCAGACACCCATGCGGGGGATAGCATCATTCGAAATCTGTGCGAAGCTCGATAAGGATGTGTTTTGCAAGATAGGTTGTGAAGCCGAGCTCCCCGCGAGACTCGAAATAAAGAACCGTGTATTGTAGTGCCGTACCCGCGCCGCTAAAGGCTGAGGTATAACAAAACATCCCACACAGTCCAAAACAGGTCTAGTTTTCATCGCAAAGAGCTACTCGAAAGCCAAGGCACTTCTGTCACTCATTCCACGAGTAGAGGGATCAGAGAGACCCTTATTAACCGAATCTGTGTCGGACGAATCTCGCGAGTTAATACTATGAGTTATGTCGCAGGGGGGCCAGAGCACTGAAGGTTCTGCTAAGCACAGTAGGCGAGCATGAAGGCTCGAGCACAAAAGCTTGGCGCTAGTTGCAGATCTCTCCCCCAATACGGTACTACAAGCACTAAGTTGGGCCCACTTCCAAAGGGAGAAGTGACGATTGCTGGAACATCAACGCTGGCAGAGGTCTTGTGTTACC
>LN890996.1:32806-73153 GCA_900010015.1 Tuber aestivum | reverse complement strand
GCTAAGCACAGTAGGCGAGCATGAAGGCTCGAGCACAAAAGCTTGGCGCTAGTTGCAGATCTCTCCCCCAATACGGTACTACAAGCACTAAGTTGGGCCCACTTCCAAAGGGAGAAGTGACGATTGCTGGAACATCAACGCTGGCAGAGGTCTTGTGTTACCGGACGCGAAATACCCTTACACCCGCGTACAGGCCACTTATCCGAGTACTGTACCGATACGGTATTGACTCAGTGTGCCACTAACACACATACCTGTAATGCGCAGAGCAACTCAAACAAAGGTGCATTACGGTACCCCTCCCCCCCAATCGAGCTGCGTAACAGCCAGAAGTTGAGACCTCCCGGCGCAGATATTGAGTACCCTTTTGCACGATTGGCCAGCCTTCAGTACTTATTATGGGCTCCCAGCTTCAACTCGGCCGCACCCTTATCCTTTTCCAGTTAGGCACACCTGAGCCACTGTAATGACTGCCGGGGCAATGATCGGGCATAAAAGCCCACAAATCTCCACTTTTTCGGAGTTAACAGTGGAGGCCTTGAGAGGGCGGACCCTCCATAGCGTGGACCCGGCTTCTACAAAAAGTTGCCTTCGAGCCGAAATTCTAGTGATGGTGGGCTAGGGGGTCGGGGTCCCCACAGCGAATCCGCAGCGAGATCTATGGTGAGGGCCTATCGCGATATTAGGAGAATCAGAGGATATTCTGACTCCTATCCTTAGAACCCGGTGGATAGCAAGGATGACTCGAGTGATAGAAGTAGTTTAGGCACTTAAAAACATCCGAAAAGATTACAGCTCTTTCCGGGGCCTTACCACTGTTCTCAGCTTCAGCTGCTATCCGAGACTCTTGCGCTACAAGTGCGCAGTCCATGCACACGCCTAGCCCCACTTGCTGTTACCTAATCCATCTCTCAAGATCAGACACCTGCTACGCAACCTTGGAATTCGTGCGAAAGTTACAGGTCACTTGTATGATATCACAAAACCTACCGTAGAGAAAACTCGGCTCACAGGCAGTGACGGACGATCCGCCTGAAAGGGGGGAGGGATAAAGTGAGCGCTATTACACCAATGCTTCCTGTGCCGTAGGTTTTACACGGAAATAATCTTGTACTGAAGAACACTTGGTGGATGGTTTCTGAGGTATATGATATGGGGTTTTAAAGAGTGTGAGCTCAATGTATTGGGTGATATTGCAAAGGAGAGTAATATAGATAATGAGAAGGAGATGAACGATAGTAATTTTTCTTAAGGAAAATAACAACAAACAAGACATAGAACTTATAAAGACAATGCCATAAGTTTTAGATTCTCTAAGATCAATTGTCCTTTGCCTTTCCAAACAAACTAGCAGGGAAAACTTTTCACCCCACCAATAGAGTCAAACAGATGAATCTTCTGTGGTTTGAGAGCCCACCTCCATAAGACGGAATGATAACCTTAGTGCCTGCACCAATGCTTCAGGCTGAAGCACGCCGCACAGTACTAGACTCGGACATTTCCAACAGTAGGTGATGGGAAGCGGGGTCTCCAGTCGGTCCGCAGGAACCCCGGGGGGCTGGAATACCCGCCCAGTACCCCCAATATTTCCACCGACCGGAAACCCCTTCCGCTTTCAGGGGTTCTCGGGATTTTGAAGAATAATAAGGGGGATTTGCAGGAGGATTTTATGGACATTGTCGACCGCACCCCCCTACCGGTATCTAGTAGAATCTCGGCGGCAGTACTGTGCAGCCCATATTCGAGGTATTATAACCTGCTACCGCCTGGTTAATACACCCCATATTACCCACTAGCAGACCCCGAAAACGACTCATTTGCCATGTATCCTGTCGGAAGGGCCAGGGGAGAGGCGGCCTATCAATGTGCGCAGATATGTCCCCCCCGGTATGCGGCTAACTATTAGGCAGGCTATCGTACATATGGGAGCCACAGGATCAGAACATAGAGTTTGCACAACCTGCTCTCAATGGTCGATCTAACAAATTTCTCCCACGTTTTACTCTGCGCTAGGGGAATGCTGGCTGGTGTTGTACTGTGAGGAGAAAAATGTGTTTTTCTTTTGTTTGAAACTTGAGTTTGGTTCTGTAATGGTGGTTAGGATTTTGTCTGATTTGTTAGGGTTTGGTTGTGACTGGCCATGGTGGTGTGCGGTGGACCAGAGAGGGAGAAAAGGGGATTTCCCTCCCTTCAATGTCAAGCAAGCGAACAGAGAACGAAGAACATCAGACTATGGAGAACGAACCTGTGGATGAGAGACAAAGACAACATACGACTATAAAGTTTGTACCTACGTTTGGGAATTTACCTTTGTGTTTGTTCTTTCTTTTTCTTTGCATCAATTTAATTTGTACGGACCTCTTTTGGAACCCTTTTTCGTGTGCGAAGGCTGGATTGCCTGTTTGATTTGTAAGTGAGTGAAGCTTACCTGTTTTGTGTGTTTGGTTTTCCGATCCCGATCTGTCCCTTTCAGTACTCACCCTGATGAATTAATATGTTTAACAATTGGAACCAACCTTGGGTGGAGGTTGCGAGTTGAGCGACTGTTGGGGGAATCTGAAGAGATCAACACTCAACCGAAACAACACGGCACTGCAGGGACCGGAGCAGCGCTCTAGAAAGACGAGGTAATGGCTAGGGCGTAGCTAGATAGGGACACCAATGCATATTTACCCCGGGAGCAGTATAACATCTTGGAGGTGGAAAAATTTATGTGTAGAGGATTGGAGAACTCTAGAGTTATCGGAGAGAGGAAATGTTTGTTGACGAGCTTCCCAGAAAGTGAGGGCGGGAATCACTCTTCCCACAGACATAAACTCTCCTTTAGCGAGTGGCAAAGAGTTCAGATCGAACAGGCTGGTGCAAATTCCCCGGGGTCCCCAAATAACTCCAGATCGTTCCCAAAAGTTGCTCCGGTCTAGCACTCCAACATGCACCGTGTGATACCTACCGTTCGACAATTCGATTACTCGTACTAGTATATCCCCGACCGTCGTTGTCTTGCGCTAGTAAATGCAAGCCCATCAATTCATCCCAGTAGAACCCACCTGGAATATAACTAAATACCCCAGCATCCATAGGCAAAAAAAAAAAAACACAGCGAAGGGGCTCTTCAGTATGACGTGACAGGTGGATTGTTGACAATGTTGACAATAAATTCATGCTGTCGATGCGAGAGGGGCTAGAATTATACAGGAGTGGATTGTGTTGTGGACACTAGATGACCATCACGACTGACTTGAGGTTAACATGGTGGGAAGATCACAGTAAAAGCCAGTTAGCCATGACAAAATACGAGCTGATAATTGACTAAGGATTCTGGAGCTGCGGGAAGTTGAATGAGGCAGGTGGCCGGATTGATACGGGTAGAGGGTATGGCGCAAGTCACCACAAACTATTGGCATGTGGGATGGTGTAACTCGTATGTTCATGTGTCGAGTACATCTCCCATACTTTGTTCGCCGGGAGTAGATGGGTGGGAGGCCTAACCGTGGCTCTGCACCTAACAGTCTTGCTAATCCGTCATTCGCTACAGAGGGGAGGAGAACGTGACCTAAGGGGATGTTAGTGTGTATGGCAGTGACAGCGCCCATCCTAAAGCGCACCCAGGATAAACCGCAGAGCAAGGTATGTTAGCTGTGTGTCCAGAAACCGATTGGGACAAATATTCATTGAGTCATCTCATGTCACTCGGATACCAGAAACCATTTTTTGTTGCTTGCGAATGTGAGGAGAAAGACAGCAAATAGAACTAATCAAGAACAAACCTCAAGAACCACAAACAACCGAGGGTGGGAAGATCTCAGAACATCAATCATGATTCCTTCCCCCGTTTGTACTCATTCTACCAAATATTCAAAATAAAATAAAAAATAAAAAACATGGTATCTAGCGGAATAGAGATCCCAGCCCCTCTATTTCATCCCGGATCTATCTGAATTCAACGTAATCTTGACAACATTTTCTTTATGGTTGGTTTATCATCTCATTCTCCAGCACCCCTCCCATTCTAACCTCCCGTAGAGCCTTGGGAAAATCTAGAGATTGGAATAAAAATTTAGACTGCTGACTATTCATGTGGAAGAAGATATTTCCTAAATTCGCAGATAGTGATTATCACAGTGAACTCACAGTTAATCAAAATTTGGCAGTCCATCCCTCCGTTTATCGGGAAATAAGACTCAATGAGTTGGGAATCGTAGTCCGGGCATTTGTTGACTCATAGTACAGTACCTGTGTGGGAGTTCCTGGGCGGCTAAACTTTTCAATTCTAAGCCTAGGGGGCAGGGGGGCAGCTCAAGCTTTAGGGAAATATTCCCAACCAGGGGACGACTTCTTATCTTTGGTCGTGTAAATATCCCAGGACCACCTCTACCGGTGAATTCACTTTAGCCATGTACCATTGAGTACCGTTGAGCAGAACTTCCACACTAGTGGTATGGCCAGGGTAATAGATTACAGGTGTTTATCAACCTCAACCCCTTTTTTCATGATGCAAAATTTGGGCAAACCGTCTACTATAAGCATATCGACCTCACCGTACCAGACTTTCTGGCCATCTTGGTTGCCTAGAAACTGTTAGGAGCGGGTTAGCCTCATTTCACTTACCCCGGATACTGCGGTCGAGCTCCCTCGGTTCGCAGCAGACGCCCCCGATTTCCCATTTCTTTGAACTACAGGATCTTGTCCCTAGCAAGGTTCTCGCTGGGGTTTTGGGTGTTCATGCCCCCTCCGGTAGGAGTTCGCTCACAGTAGCACGTCTACCCATCCAGGTCTATTGCATGCGTACTTTCCTTCCTCACTTCCTCGTGTTTTACTCGCGAAGTTTTCCAGGACGCCTTATTATTGGTGAACAGTGGTGGCCCTCTCTCCTTGTGGGAAGGAAGAGGAATATTGAGCAGTGGGCATATGGTACCGACATTATCAGAGAATCCGAGCACACTTTTACCTCATTCAAGGACAGCAGTATACAGACCACAGCTGTTGGAATTAGTAAAGGCTACAAACGCAAGCCCAAAGAGGGGATAATTGAATAGAGTGTGGAGCGGGTCCGACAGAAAAATTAGGTCCCTTTATATTCCCCATTCCCCGGAACATCTTACTACTTTGTGCAGTAACTATTCGTCCATATCCGGCTCAAGTAGCCGACAATGAAATTCACGATAATTTATAATAGCCAGATGGGAGAACAAGGTCAACCAAAGAATAACCATAGTGTAGTAGAATTATTTTTATAATTTTTTTCTACCACAAATATCTTCTTCAGTAGATATCGCCGACACCAGATATCACTCGCAGCTCAGTAGCAGGGAGTGGAAGCTGGGGTCAACCTTAAATAGAGTAATATTCAATCCCGTGTTCGGTGATCGAATAATAACAGCAAAACAAAAACTATATACACAAACATCCAAGTTCAGCGCAGCCATCATTCAATACCAGCCTTCGTTCACAAGCCACTCATCCCTAACCAGAGAGTGCAAGCCCGCAGCTTCATTCCTAGCACAGGAATGAAATCTACCAGTCACTTAGCACATGTAGCACATTCCAGGCAACAGAAAATGTAGCAATATGCGATCGCTTTGGACGGAGAAGCGGTAACAGAGAATAGTTAAGATTGTTTTGAATTAGAGAATGTGAAGTCAGTCTAGAACCAACGGCATGAACAGGGACCAAGACAGTTGCCGATCACATACAATGTATCCCAGTAGGGGAGATAGATCAATCAAGTAGAAACAAGAAACCACGGGGAGATTGTAGGTCAGCTTATAGCCTGAGAGGCTCAATAAACTAGTCATCAGCAATCGTCTCGCCCCAGAACCGCGATTAGTCCCCTAGCCTTGGCTAATCATATACACTCACCTCCTATGACGCTCAGTGGACTAGAGGTCAGCTTTGATCTCCCCGAACCGCGGTTAACCCTGCTCACTCGCCCACTGCAGCGCTCAGCGAGACAAAGTCAGCAATTTTCTCGTCCTATAACCGTTTCTGGCACCATCCGCATACATCTTGCGCACACCCAGCGAGAAAAATGTCAGGAACCACCTCGTCACAGAAAAATTTAGTTACTCTAGTTTAATTACCTCCTAAAGCACAACACCTACCAAGAAAAGGGTCAACGGCCCTAACCCCCCACCCCACCCCAATAAAGTTATCATATGTACAATACAAACTATAGCACCCCGCAATCCCACAGTTAGCTCCGACCCCTATCATCTGTAGACCACCATTACCATGCTGCCTACCTCCTGTATCCCCATGCAAATCAGCAAACTTACCCCGCCATCAAGCACTATCCACAACACTAACTTACACAGTAAAATCGACAGTGAGTCATGACGGTCTCCCAGTATCCGCAGTGCAGTTCCCTTACTCTTTATACCTCTAAAGCCTCAGGCGCCAGCCCTACAGCACAGCGGGGACACAGAGAGGGGCTTCTGTCCCCCCCCCATAAATATAGGCTTTGAAGTTCCTCTGCAACAGCAATCTGGCCATACCCTCATCCTTCCGCCCAGCTACCGTCCCCTGCCCAAACCACGATGTTATCATCAGATGTGTCAAGTCGTTAGGACATCTTTGCAGTGTCCGGGCATTTGAATCACGTTAGAAAGCCTTTAGATCCAGCCTTACAGACAAATCGTGTAAACTTGAATAACTCCATCTGGTGATCCTGAAAATCCCGGCAGTGGTCTCCCCGGCGTCTGGCTGTGCAATCAAGAAAGGGATGAGCAGCGTAAGGGTTGTCCACCGGAATACTGATGTTCGCGACCTCCTCGCCGCTTAACTGCTACTCCGGTACGAGTAAAGCAGCCCAAACCACACCTTTTATCTATGTAAAATAACCCCCTGGATTTCGCTTCCCGCCCTCTAATCTAGACCCCTGCGCTCACACTAGCTAAAGAATCGTCAAGAGAGCCATTCTCTGTACCCTGGTCCTGGATCGTCTTTTCAGCGGAGCCTATATATATCGGGAAATGGCTGGCTTGACGTCCACGCAACCATTAATTTTACAAAGTCGTATATCAAAGTGCCCTAAGTTAACCAACAATTCTTTAACAACCTGTGGACACTCGAAGGGACAATTGAAAGAATTTTGGAGCATCCAATCGACTTTTTCTTACAGCTCTAGAACGTGTTGAACAGTAAAGAGTGGAGTACCATTGTTTGAGTTGTTACATGCCATCCCGCTCTCCATTTCCGGTGCTAACCCCAACCCCCAGAAGCAGCGGACCAGCCCTTAGCGGTTCCTTGGTGATTGGGGTGATTTAATTCCACCCGGTATAATATCATACGACCCGGAGGATCGGTTTCGAGAACGGGACTCTCAGGCTCAGCGATCCCAAACCCGACTTTGCGCGATGAGCACACCGTGAGCCCTTTGGTATTTTTTTTTATATTTTTTTTTTTTGGGAGGGGGAGGTTGTTCATGTCCTAGTTCCCCCCTCGGCTTGCTGCTGGTTGTGCGGGTAGCAAGCCCCCCATGCACTACGGAATCGGCGAGGAGGATTGGTGGCTTACCCCGATGCACCGCCGTTCAGGCCATACGCCCATCGGCGTGGCCTCCAATACCCGTGCTCAGTGACATTACCTATGACAGTTGAACATTATCGAACACCCGCTTTCCCGGATTGCGGTCCCTGCGTCAAAATGAGATTACATACGAAGCCTAACAAAAACATGTATGATAGGAAATAATTTTTCCATAGGATCGCATCCTCAGTAACTTGTCAATTCTGGATTTTGTGTGTGGAGGAATGAAGCTTGGTGTGTCGATAACGGTGACCTTGGGGTACTTGTACGGTAGCTGACCGACGGAATACAAATTTCTCAAATCTGAACCGGGGGTGACTCAGATTTTAGAAAATAGAATCCGGAGGTTGGTTCTCTAGATTATAGCGCAGAGTTATGTCAAGATCGCTTCAAAATCTCGCAGCTGTCTGCCTTTAGGCTGAGCTTTTGAGGCGTCTGCCAGTCGGAATATAAACGATTGGATTCTAGATACCTACGGGAAGTCCTACGTTGTAAGTGAAAGAACTCGAGTGTTGTTGGCCTAACTTGGCGTGCGCAACCATTATCTAGGGGAACAGATTGCAAGTCCTCTTCCCGTACGATACTAGTGCGGTTACTAATTACCTATTGTGACTACCCCTCCCAAAATGCGAAAAACTTAGAAGAATCCTCTGCCCTACGAATGCTAGTTTCACCATATAGACTCTTTGGTGGGCTTAATGGCCCAGAAACAAATGACAGTAGGTTCGCCACACTCCCCCCCCCCTTGCCCTGGATATTGAACTCGAGCAATGCCGGTTAACTACAGCAGACACTCCCGATCTCCGATTTCCGAACCGCAGCACTGTATCACTTGCAGTGTCCTGCCTGAACCCTCCAACGTCGGCACTCGCTCCCGTCAGCGATGGCTCACTGTAACGTTCTCACTGGCCCAGGCGTTTTGCATGCAAATTCTCCTTTATCATCTGCTTGTGTAGCTCCCGCATATTCAGGGCCCCCACATATGGCGGGCGGCGGGTACCCGCACCTAGCAATCAAGGAGAAATAGTAAGTTCAACCTGTTGGCAAAGGACACCGACCTTACTGGGTAACCCAGATATCCTCCTGGCCCATTCAAGGACAGAACCATGATATATAGGAAGGGGTTTGTATATCATCTGCTTAGCAGTGCCCAGTTAGCCGCGTCGCGAAAGCTGTCAACGCAATCAGCGACAGTGCTCCCGTAGGCCATGTATGTATCCCATAGCGCTCGAGAACCGACATAATTTGTATTATACCAGTTTGTTCCTGCAGTTACACCCATCGACCGGTAAGTTTCTAGCTCCGCTGGTGGAATCTTCACCTACGTGAACACATTCACGTCGTATGAGACACTATCGTGATACAAGGTACACCTTGGGCCCGGGGTAAAAAAAAAAAAGGAAAAGTCGCCGAAGCAAGCAATCTTCCGCTTCCATTCGCCAGAAATCGAAGCACCAAACGAGTGATATTGCATCAACCAGCGCCTCCGGCAGGGCAAATCCGCAGGACAACCCACGCTACCGGAATTGGGTATTACCAAAATCTGACCTTTTGCTTTGATTTGGGTGGCATGCAGTAACAGTTCTCATTAGAAGAGCCTAAGCATTACGAGCACTCGCCAAAATCAAAAGCCTGTCCCAGACCCTCACCCGTGCACAGAAATTGCTCCAGCGAGCCCTGCTTGTAAGAATTACACTTCTCAAAACCTCTCAACGCTGCTAGCAACACTAGCGCCTCGGAATATTTGATTCATGGGCGATGGCTATCAACACAATCCTCTTGTCGTCGGGGCCGCCAGGGGAGGGTAATTGAGGCATTGTAGCTGACGGCGGCGGTGTCCAAGCAGGCAGTGCGATATTTTAGGACGAGGCGGCCGTTGTGTGGTAAATGGCAAGCATCGAGCTTCAATTCCAGAGCGCATGCCGAGTCGTGTGTGCGTGCGTACGGTTCCCGAGCCACACGTGCGCGTAACTTGCCGTAATTTCCAGACAGATGAAACACTGAATGTTGGCGTGGCGGGGACCCTTTCTGACCCGATGGAATTGCGGTTCGTGGCGGCGTTGGAGAATTCGAGATGTATCATGCTCGGAAAGCGCTGTACCTATAATAATCTGGGAGTAGGAATAATTGGAGAGGCCGCTTGGGGTGGGATACGGTGGTCCATTGAAGTGCCACGGTTGGGGTGACGGCCGACCCTAGGAATCCATGCACTGATTAGACTAACTTGCAACGGAGGCCGCTGGCTCCTTGATCCGGTGAGTCGACATAATCAAGTGAATTATGGCTCGGGGTGACGGCTTGGCCGAGTTCAAAGTTACGGGAGACACAGAACAAACAATTCTGGGCACGATATGGACTCGAAAAGTTGGAGGCTATAAATGGGGGTGAGTACAATATTATCGGTCAGCTGAGCTTTTTATTTTACTCGAGTACGGGTGTTCTCTCACGCCTATTCCGGGCCATGCTTTCGTGAGGCAGCGATGGATTAGGCATAGCTTGTGTTGGCTAAGGCCCAAAAAAGACATCAGTCTGTGGGAGACAGCGCAAGAAAGGCAACAAGATTCCTTCCTCGTTCCCGCCAAGAATCGGGTCTCGCACGCGAGCTTACCCTGGAGCCTCCAAAGTGGTTGGGAGTGCGTGGTCTGTGATTTCCATATTGGGTTAGCCTGGCAGATGGAATTATCTCGTTCGCCCTTCTTTTTTTTTTTTTTACTTGTTGCCTCCAACTTACCCTACTCTCTGCCAACCCCTTCGTTTCAAGTGTCAACATCCTCCGCCTCCCCCCCAGCCCGGGTTTCTCTTTCCCTTTTCCCTCCTCGTCCTCCATCCATCTTCCCCTTCCGTCTCTTTCTTCCCTGTCGTCCTTCTTCCTCCCTCTTCCCAGTTGTTGTTGTTCCAGTTGTCCACCCTTCCCCCACCATCCCCACTATTCCCCCCCCCCCCACCTCGTTCGCGCGTCCTGCTCATCCTCATTTGTCCCGCGACCTGGCTTCCCGTTCTCTTCTCTCCGCTCTGCCTCCTTTATCCGCCGTGTTTAACTACCCTCCGGCTAAAGGTTTTCGAGCTTCGTACTCCTTTGATTCTGACCCTCACCGCCGCCTTTTGTGGGAATCTGTCCTCAAGCTTATCGCTAGAATTTTTCCCCCCGAATCGGACCAGCTCAACGGACCAACCAACGACAACAGCAACAACAACCGACCGTCCTCGAAGATACCGGGAAACCCGAAGGCAGAGGAAACGACTGTGGGACCGAACCAGTTTTCTTCCCTTCCTTGAAACAAAACACAGAGCACCGTCGCAACCCACTCGGTACCCATCGTTTATCCTCCCATTCACTTGTGAGGATCATCATGGCTGCCGTCGGAATGATTACACAGTTTGCTTGTAAGTTGCTGCCCTCGTTGATTCGGGGAAGCGGATGAGATGCTGGATATTTGCACTTTGGGGATGGACATCTTGTTTTCTGCCGTGTCGTTGAACAAGGCTTTCCTCTGCGCTAGTGTTTTGGGGACTGACATTTGATCGACGGGGATGTGCAGATCGGACACAAAAAACCATCGGCTTGATTAATGGCCACCCTCAATACTCGCACCAACCCGGCTTCGATAGGTAAGCCCATGAACGGTTCTTCCGTTTTGCGCATCTCTGCATGCGATTCCTGGCTTCGGCTTCCTGACACTTTACCTGTCCTGCAGGCCTGAAACGAACAGTAGATGCTGCACCTATAGCCCTGATGGAAGGTATTTTGCTTGGTCTTGTAATGAAGAGTATGACCCTGTCCTGACTGAAACGGTTCTCACCTTGTTGCCTTTGATCGTGGCTGACTTTCGCCTCTCCAGCGTGAAGATTGCCAACCCAAATACTGGGGAAATCGTCACTGCTCTGCCAGCCCAAAATGTTCAAGAAATTGGATTCTCTCCTCGTGGTAGCTACATCATCACATGGGAACGACCTAGTATGTTAAACCCACTTGGGTATCAAGAGATGGAGCTAACTCGCTCCCAGCTCAGCAGGAGGACGGTGGCGCTACGAAGAATTTGAAGATTTGGAGAACTGAGACAGCTGAGCACGTTGTAGCATTCGTGCAGAAATCTCAGTCAGGATGGAACCTCCAGTACACGTATGACGAAAAGTATTGTGCGCGCGTGGTTACAAATACTGTGCAGTTCTTTGAATCTACGAACATGAAAGCGGTCTGGAAGAATCTTCGTCTGGAGGGGGTCGCCGAAGTTGCGCTGAGTCTGGGGGAGAACTATTCAGTGGCAGCATTTGTTCCGGAGCTGAAGGTGACTTTTTGTTTGCCCAAATCACCTGTTTCCCGTGACCACCACTAACCTTTATTGGTTTCAGGGCAATCCGGCGGTCGTCAAGATCTTTCAGGTCCCTAATTTCAATGACGTCCTGTCGCAGAGGAGCTTTTACAAAGCTGACAGGGTACAACTCAAGTGGAATGTCTTGGGCACCAGTGTTTTGGTATTTTCTCAAACCGACGCCGACCAGACTGGGAAGAGCTATTACGGGGAGACCAATCTTTATTTGGTTACTGTGGCTGGGAATTCTGACTGCCGCGTTTCGCTTGGTATGTGCTCACTGGGGTTTCTCAAACACTTGGCTAATAGCAAACTTTATCCTTATAGATAAGGAAGGTCCGATTCACGATGTCGCTTGGTCAACCGATTCGAAGGAGTTTGGCGTTGTGTACGGATTTATGCCCGCAAAGACCACAATCTTCGATGCGCGGGCCAACCTCAGCCACCAATTGCCGGCCGGCCCGAGAAACACGATTATTTTTTCTCCTCATGCTAGATGGGTGCTTGTTGCAGGGTTCGGGAATTTGCAAGGCTCGATGGACATATACGATAGGCAAGCCGGGATGAAGAAGATTTGCACTATCGAAGCATCCAACGCGAGTGTCTGTAAATGGAGCCCGGACGGCCGCCATATCCTCACTGCCACGACAAGCCCGAGATTGAGGGTGGACAACGGGGTCAAAATTTGGCATTATACTGGGGATTTGATGTACACTCTTGATTTGGACGAATTGTACCATGTGACTTGGCTCCCCCAGAGTGCCCCTATGCATCCTTTGCCTAATCCGCTCCCCCCGGCGCCTACTCCTCATGAATCAGCTCTAGCCCACGTTGCAACGACGACTCCTAAAAAGCCGGCCGGAGCTTACAGGCCGCCCCACGCCCGTAATACGGCGACCCCCCTTCATTTTAAACGTGAGGATGAAGGCGGAGCGGCTCATATTTACACCAATGGTTCTGGGACTGGAAGTGGCAGCGGGTCAAATGGATTGTTTGGAAAGGGCCGAAGGAGAGAAGTTCCCGGAGCAGCACCGGCGGAGAAGCTGGTCCCAGGAGCTGCTCCTGGTGGCGGCGTCTCTTTGGCCGGAACTGGCGCAGGTGCCGACGAAGAAAACCCGAGCCGAACTGCGGTGAAAAATAAGAAGAAACGTGAGGCTGCCAAGAAGGCCAAAGCTGAGCAACTGCAGCAACAAGCTGCCAATGCTGCCGGAAACGGAATTTCGCAGGGACCTCAAACCGATAGAGAAGGCCGGGAGGGTAATGGGAGAAATCCTCAGCAGCACCATACCAGGAGCAAGTCCAGAACCAATCAGCAAGGGGAAGGCCATCGCAGATCCAAGAGCAAGACTGGTGGAGAAAATCAAAACCACCACGGCCGACACCATTCTGAGCATCATCAGCTTCAAATCAGGACTGGCGCTGATAGTCTTGCTCCCCCGATTGACCCATCGACACCCCAGAAACGTCAGACGGACCAAGATGCCGAACCTCAAACACCTGACGGAACCCCGAGTACTCAGGACAAGAAGCTTAGAGGGTTGCATAAGAAGCTTCGCGCCATCGAGGATCTCAAGCAGAGACTTGCGAATGGGGAAAAGTTGGAAGATACCCAGCTCAAGAAAATCAGAACTGAGGACCAGGTTAGGAGGGAGTTGAATGGCCTCGCTTGACATTTCTTGCCTTGGGTTGGCAATTTCTAGCTGTGTTTAGTGGGACATTATGCGTTTGTGTATAACCATCCAATTGTACGAGAAAATAGCCTGCTTTTGTTTTTTGTCTTTTTTGCATGGCATGGGCCTGGTGAGATTTGCATTAAATACAATAGCATGGGTCGGGCTGTACGGTGGTTGTCTGGCCTGTTCGAGATTGTTCGATAAATCTGTGATAAAAAAGAAAACGCCTCAAAAGGTAGAATAATGCGCTTTTCGGTCAAATGCGATTTCTAAACGAGTGCTTGTGAACATTGACACTCACTCGTTATTACTGCCAGCTCTGCCCTCAGCTCAACGAGATCCTGCTGCGGTGTATCGTCCAACTCCGCCCTTAGCTCAATGAGATCCCTCCGCCGTATATCATCTGACTCCGCCTTCAGCTCAACGAGGTCCACCCGCCCCGCTCCCTCCTCCACCCTACGCTTCCCGTATCTGTTCCGACGTCCCTGTCGGTGCCGCGTCCGCTTTGGTCCCAGGGGGGCAGACGACCCCTCCCTGGCTCCAACCCCACCATGACTGTCCCTCGGTGTCCCCACCCGCAGTCGGAGCAGAACATAATGTCACGGGGGATACTGTGGAGGAGAGAAAACGCCCGATGCACATCTAGTGTCTCCCCATAATTGGGGTTGGTGCGGGGGTACCGCGGTACCATATGTAGGATGAGGGCTGTCTCCCCACGGTTGCCCTTCGGCCGGGGGTACCGCGGGACCGTATATAGGAAAAGTGAGACCCCATGCACCTCTCTGGCCTGGAGCCAAACCCTGCCCTGGTTGTTCTGTTTCAGGATGGGTGTTCCAGCATTTATGGCCTAACGCACAACTGGACCCGAGAGGACATCGGCCATCGCCATCTCGTGAGATCGTGTGGGCTTGGTTAGTGGGAGACTCTAGAAACTCCAGGATAGGATTATGCTGTCGGTCGTTACGTCCAGGACTAGCTCCCGTAGGGACTGGTGCTGAATTGGGGGCCCGCCTGCTGCCCGACGAATCCATGGCGGAGGAGAGGTTGGTTTGTGGTCTGGAGAAAGACGAACCCATAGGACCGGGGGGCGGAAAGGTAGTCTAGAGGAAGAAGGTAAACCTGGGTGGTGGTGGACTCTAAATGCTAGAATACACGCCCAGGGAATACTTGATTGTAAGGGGGGGGGTGCTGGTTATCCATCCCGTAAATCCGTAGGGTCAGAGGTCAATCGGGGAGTGGGAGGACTTGTTCACGGCCCGCATACTACTCGGGTACGGTAGTCGATTTCACAACCGGGAACGTGGCAGGGAGGTAAAGGTGCCAAGCCAGGGCAGTGGACAAACTCCTTTAACAATTGAGTAATCTGAACGACATGTGTTATCCTTGACCATGTGTTGAACATTAGCCTAGGGCGGAATACATTAGTTTTTAAGGAGGTGAATCTTCTGGTTTTCTGCTTTCGCCTCGAATTTTCTATTTTTAGGTTCGTTTTTCATCTTCGTAGTGATCATCCCCTGTTTGATGAAAGTTCATCTTTTATGGGGGGAAAAGTGCTAGGTGGTAGTAGAGGGTCAAGTTTCTCTTTCCACCAAGATCCCACGCTCATACCTCTGCCTGCAAGATAGCTAAACTATGAACAGTCCTTTTCCGTCACTAACCCGCCTATCCAGCAACAACCCTGGCCACCTAACGTGAGCTAGCCTGAATATGCATGTAAAGAAATGGAGTAAAGGAAGAAAAAACTCCTGTTAGATTGTATTTTTATTAGCTCACTCCGTTGATATGCTCCTACCCTGATGGTTTTTTACATTCAAAATTTCTGTTCCAACCCTACCAGGCCGTCGAAACAATTAATGATAACTTGACCAGTGCCAGTAAATCCACAGCTGTAAAGCCTCTTCCGGATCGAAATGGTTCCTCTAGGAAGCCGCTCCCAACCTAGCAGCTATCTCCAACTCAAATCTTTCTTGCCCATACGGACCAGAAAGGATCTCCCCTACCATATCAGTCCCCGGTGGGAAGTCATGCTCGAAGATCGGTTCCCCTTCTCCTCTCATATTTGCAAGAACTGATTGGCGGAAATGCCATCTGAGAAGTTGGTCGGACACACGGTGGGGATCGGCCGGGTTGCGACACATGGGATCTAGAATTCTACCGTCCAACACACGGATATCGGGGTCAAACACAACAATTTTGTAATTGTCGTCGGGGTTCACGGAGACAAGGTACTGGTCAAATTTCTGATGCATGGATGCGTCAAGAAGAAGCCCATTTTGACATGAGTTAATCTTTGAGGACTGAGTATCGTTTATGTCTGTGATCCATCATCCATAACCGGACTGGATCCAAAGGCTTTCATGCTCAAGAGGGAAGATATGGGCAGCTTGGAAACCAATCCAATTATTGGCCTGGATAAGGATTTCAGGATTTATGAGTCCTGAAACAACGCATTTCTGGTCGCGGTTGCGGATTCCATTGCGGAATCTCTCGTCTGTACCAGAGATATCATGAGAAACTAACCGTTGTATCCAAGGCTCGTCGCTGACTTGGATAGAGGCTGACGAAATTAGCAGCTGGGCCCCTTCCCAAATGTGGGTAATATAGGACATACCATCGCAATAAATATCATATGCCCCAGGTTGAAGAGGAACGTCCATTCTAGCTACAATATGGCTCGATATTCTTTCTTGAACAAGCATAGGACTTGCCCCAACCACAAGTAAAATTCCGAGGATGTCGAGAAAGTTTGCCTCAGTTATAGACCCATTCTGGACAAGCCTTCCAAGAGCCTCTGCGGGCTGGGTAGCATCATAAAAAGAGACATTACGTGGGAGAGAGCGATTTAGAGACATCGTTCGTATTGGTGATGGTCGTAAAGGTAATGGAGGGAGTGACTTGAGAGCCGGTGTAAGTAAGAGATCGAGGCGAATATTGCGGACCCCTTAGGGTGGATGTAGTAGGGGTGGTAAGATGGAGTTTTGCGGAGTCCAAAGTGGTACTAGAACTGTTATAATACTCGTGCCAAGGTTGTGACTAAGCGCCACAACCCCTGGTTGCTCGCTGGCTCGCAACCTGGGCACTCTCAAGAGAGTGCCTGCCAGCTCAACATGACTTGCCAGCTCAATCCCAGGTCTAATTTCATGGTTTTTACACCTCGGCCAGGTGGGATCAAGCAACTGTGTAGCCAAACCTCATCATTCGTGATACTTACATCAGCACCATCTAAGTCAGGTGTGTATGCGCAAACTCTTTAATAGCGCTTTCTTGTTGCATCTGACATTTTGTTAATATAAAGGTTTGAAGAAAATAAGAACGAACCCCCATTGGTGGGTATATTTTTATTCATCCATCTATCAGTGCCAAGTTGAGCTGACATGCCACTTCCCACTGCCTTTTCATTTTCCAAATCTGTATTGCAATCCCCCCACTAACAATCGCTCAGCTAGTGTCCCTAAACACAAGCCGCGAAATCTCTAAGGACCCAAAGGGGTTCTTAGGAAACCTCGCTCAAGCTAGCAGCTACCTGCAAATCACATCCCCCTTGCACGTGCAGGCCGGTGTGGGTCTTTCCCACCATGTCGGTGTCTGGTAGGAAGTTGTATTCATGGATCGGCTCCCCTGCACCTCTCATATTCGCAAGAACCGATTGGCGGAAATGCCATCTGAGAAGTTGGTCGGACACATGGTGGGGATCGGCCGGGTTGCGACACACTGGATCCAGAATTCAACTGTCCAACCCACGGATATCGGGGTCAAAAACAACAACTTTGTAATTGTCATCGGGGTTCACAGAGATAAGGTACTGATCAAATTTCAGGTGTATGGATGCGTCAAGAAGAAACCCATTTTGACATGAGTTGATCTTCGAGGATCCAGGAGTATTGTCCATGTCTGTGATCCATCGCCCATAATTAAACCGAATCCATAAACTTTCGTGCTCGAGAGGAAAAATATGGGCAGCTTGGAAACCACTCCAGTTATTGGCCTGGATAAGGATTTCAGTATTTGTAAGTCCTGAAAGAACACATTTGTTGTCCCGATTGCGAATTTCATGGCGGAATCGATCTTCCCTACCGGTGACATTATGGGAAATCATCCGGGATATCCAAGGCTCATCACTGACTTGGATAGAGGCTGGCAAAGTTAGCAATTGGGCCGCCTAGTACAGATCCCAGTATGAAGAACCCGAACGTGAAACTGAATTTGGTACCGATGCTCGGGTCCACAGACAATTTGCCACACAATTTTTGCCCCCGTATTTTGGTGCTAAAACATGTCGGGGACTTTCAAATGAGGGAAATATAGCACATACCCTCGCAATGAATATCGTATACCCCCGCTGGAAGAGGCACATCCGTTCTAGATACTATATGGTTTGATCCCCTCCCCTCAACACGGAGAGGACTTCCGTTAACCACAAGCAGGATCCCGAGGATGTCGAGAAAGTTTGTCTCAGTTATAGACCCATTCTGGACAAGCCCCCCAAGAGACTCGTCAGGATTGGTAGCATCGTAAAAGAGCACATTGCGTGGGAGAGAACGATTAAGAGACATTGTTGGTATTGGTGATTGTCGTAAACGCAATCGTGGGAATGACTTGAGAACTGGTGTAGGTAAGAAGCAGAGAAATCTCTGAGGCGTATGTTGCTGGATACCTCTTAGAATATAGGAGGTGACAATTGTGCAACACGTAATGCAGCAACATTTCTGATGATGGACACGAAAGCTGCAATCTTAGCAACAAAGTTTGTCGCATTTGACCATCATCAATACAGTCGGGTGGGTAGTAGAACAGAGATCCTCTTTAAACGTTTCGGATGTACTTAGGCTTATAGAATTCTTATGTTGTTGGTAGCTAAGACTCCGCCAGAATCTTTCCCACCGTCGAAGTACAAGTGGTCGGTTATCACTTGTTACTTGTATTTCATCAGTGCTGCATGCTCCTGGGATTACTGAGTGATCCGCTGTGAATGTATTGCTCAGGGCTGCTTAAGCAGTGCTAGCATGGAAGGAATCTCTTCATCTGTACTGGTTGTGATGGCCGAGGGGTCTCATGTGTTTCTCCATAACTCCCTTCTCTCAACACAATCAGAAATGGTCATTTCTTTCACCTTATAATAAAAACAAACAATCTGCTCCGTGCAACTGTGACCCACCTCTCGCTTCCCCTCTGTCCTCACCTCGGTGATGGTCACTTCTTGCCTTCACCCCGCACCACATCTAACATCTTGGTTAGGTCATTAGGTCATGTTAAGTACTGGTTTTCCGGTGCATATTAAGTTATATACCTATCCAGTTTGGGTGGCTCACAACAGAGTTCTCTTGGATCAAGAATAAGTCTTTACTAGTTTGTGCCTTCACTAGAACCCAAGCAGGGTTTCCCCTCTATGGCTCTGAATTCGGAGAAGAAACCCTTTATAAATTGAACCGATCCCTCCCGATCCTGTGGCATCATCCATGTAGGTCATCCATTGTCCATAACCATAGTGAATCCAAACACTTTCATGCCTAAGAGGAAAGATACAGGTAGCCTTGAATGAAGACCAGGAATTGGTTCGATATGGTCTTCATGGTTTCCACACTCCTTAAATGACATATCTGCTATCATACATGATCTCAAATCATGATTTGAAATCTTAATCACGTTTGCCAAACACCCCCTAAAATTATTCCACCCAACATCGCCTCTTCTCCTCTATAACACTGGAGCTTCCAAAAACTTCCCAACATGGCCGATGATGCGATGATAGTTAACTTCGATATATATATATTAGCCCCAATGCCTTCACAATCGTAATGCCCAAATTCAAAGGCGGCCAATGGGAAGACCGATTAAAAGCAAAGAATGCTGTCAAGCACCATGCAAAAAAGAGGGCTACTAGTATCAAAACCGCCAAACTCAATATTCCATGAATCACCCCTACCCCTCCTTCTGAAACCGCAAAAACAGTAGTAAAGCGCAGACGCGGTGACGAAACCCCCAAGCAGACACCCGCACCGCAGGTTGTCCAGACAGGGGAGTTCGTATCCTTCCTATGCACCGGGAATCCCGCAGCTTCAAGTGCTATCACGGGTGACGAGGGGGAGGAAGGAGAGGGGAATGAGCCATTAAACGCTCAGCTAGTGAATGGATATACTATTTTCCCAACACTGAGATTATCTCCTGTACTCGCAAATCACCTTAAGACAAAACAATTGCTGAAAGCGCCCACAACCATCTAGCGATCTGCAATCTCTGAACTAATATCCACTGACAGCGACCCTGTCATCCAAGCTGGGACTGGATCGAGAAAAACATTGACTTATTTATTTCCAATAGTAAACCGCATCGTGATCGTCTCTGTACCCCCTCCTTCTGTTCAGCAAGATGATAAAAGTGTGGCAAAGCGGATCGGACATTCAGGCATCTGCCCTATTGCCCTTGCGTTACTGGCTGCCATAGCTACTACGCCTATGCCAACCGCAGAGGGGGCGGGATTTTGACTGAGATAACACGTTTGCGGAAGGTCTCAGAAGATTAAGCAGGCAGGTTAGACTCATTGAAAAAGGACCATTCAGAAAAATCGGAGGCTTTTGAAAAGAAGCATTCAGCAAAATTGGAGGCTTTGGAAAAAGAGCTATCTAGCATTGTCCAGTGGGCCCGCTACTATGAAACCAATCCAAGAAGTTGGAATATCGATCCGCAAGCGCTTTTCTCATAATTATATAACATCTGTTGGCAATCCATCTCCCAAGCGTTACCGGGCAATCCGAAAAGCAAGTAAGGTTGCCCATCATGGAGATTTCCAAACCGACACTTTGATGAAACTTGGTCACCTTGGAAACACTCGTGCCTTCCAGGACCTTTATTGTGTTCCATATAAAAGTGCAGGGTATTGCATGTCCTGACCCGCGAATTCTGCCGGCAAATATCAGCAGTCCTATCCACATTAATCAACCGTAAGAGCGGTCTTCTGGATCGGCACTGTTGAGGATGGTGATCAATATACTTGTTGCTACGCCCTGGAGGTTGTTGGATCATCTGGAGAATACAGAGAGCCTAGAAGCTGTCGGGTGAGGTGGGTTGTGCGTGATGAAGGTGACAGGCTTATAGAGTTGGGGTTTGAGGAGACAACTGGTAGTAGCCTGGGCATTCTGGAAAAGAGCGGGTTTACCAAGAACAGGGAGAAAGCAGCGTGGTGGAAAAGCAAAGCGGGATTACCGAGGAGGAGGGTGTCAATGCTTTGTTCAGCGACCTTGGAGCCCAGTGTACAGCGACTTGGGAATATCTCTTTGGAGGAGGCGCTATACATCAAGTCAGAAAAGAGATATGACGATGCGTGCGGGGGCTGTCAGGAGTGTGGAAGAGGGGTTCCAGGCTCCGGCATAGCAGAAGCAGAGTTATGTTGCTGTTCGGGCAAAGTTGAGGTCAGTGGGTTGAATACGATACTCAAGATGGCTTTTATACGACTACAACAAGCCGGAAGATTATTGTCTTTTTCTCCTACTCGATTGGGTGGACTCTCACTTTCTAGTATTTCCTTGTTTTCTGGAGAATGGTTCCAATACTCAACTGCCAAAGCCCACCCCAAAACCCACAAAACGCTCGGAAGGCTTCGAATAAGACTCTGCAAAACCCCACTCTCCGGAAACCAAACCAGATCCTTCTGGAAAGCCATCTAGACAACCTCCACCGAGCAATCCCACAATCGCTGAGGCCCCACACCTCGGTCTCACAGCCCTCCTCCACAAACTCCATGGCTCTCTCACGCAGCCAATCTGAACCTCCACCCTCCACTCCTTTGCGCACACAACCTCCCCCCCTCTCCTCTTCTGCTCCAATGTCTCTACCCAGGGGCTAGACTTACCGAACGTCGACCCAACAATCTAATTTGGCCATGCTTTCTCCTGTGATGATCACCTCCACCGTATCGGCCGGGTGGGCCATAATGGTCCCACTTCCGGGGCCAGATGAATGCTGTATCGATTCAGTGCTAAAGAATTGTGGAAATCCCATACACGCAGACATGTACGAGGTGTTCAGGAAGGGCATCGGAAGTGAAAGGGTAAACAAGCGGCTAGAGTGGGGGGATGAAGCCTCAGAATGGCAGTTGGAAGTCGCGAGGTGGGTGTTAGTGGATAAAGTGGTGATGCACCTAGCAAAGGAAACTTAGGGAGGCCACATCCATGCACATACCACCTGCGTTGCCTCTGAGAATGGTATGTTCAATCATAAAGCACCGCATTACAGATCATTGGAGTAGAGTTTCGGGATCAGGGATACCCCGGAGGATATTAGAGTTCCTGGGGGTGGCACAACTGGTGGTGGGAACTGGAGGGAACTATGCGGGTTCGGCGGCCACGGTCAGCTTCGTCAAAGCGGGTGTGAAAATAAGCTTAGATGTAGAAAATTCACCGAGCAATGCTGGCCTAGAAGCAGTAAGGGAGATGCGGAAGATTGCTTTTAGCATGCAAATTGAGAAGGGGATGGCTTCTGAGTTTAATACCGGGTGAGGAAAGCTTTCACCCGGGTAGACTTGTTCTGACTTTGTCTAATATTGTAATTGTGATACCTTCCTGTGAATATACCAGACCAGAGATCATACTGCGTGGGATACGAAGTGGTCCAAAGTGGGTCCATGCTTCATGGTATAGAGACACGCGCACTCCCCTCTGTCACCCCACCGTTCTCTCTCTCAATTACAAAAAATACTCCTCTCCTAAATAACGACACGCCTCAACCCATCGCTCCTCTACTTATCACTTTTTTTCAATTTCTCCTTTCGTACTGTGGCAAATATGAAGAGAATGAGAGTCCGTACCAGATATCCCGGTCCGTGGCAGAATCCATTCCAGAACTTGTCCGGAAGCTAATCGCATTAGGTTTTCCTTTTCCGGTTACTGCCATGCGCTCAAATCTTTTCTCCGCAATGGCTACTCACTACGCCACCACCGCCCAAGCACAAGCACACCACCACCAACCCCCTGCTGCCAGTAACCACTTGGAAGCTCTCATTGGTTGTCAAGTGAGATGTGGCAACGATCCTGGCAGTGAAAGGATGTCGGTGATCAACGCACTGAAAGGGCAACGAAAAAGGTTGAAAAAACACTTTACATTACTGGCTCACATAGCTCCTGCTACTCCTATGTAATCAGTGTTCGCAACGGGGCAGTCCGTCCGATCATTTTCTCAACATGCCCGACAGGTAGGAATGAAGGACCAGGACGGACTGCATTGTGTCGTCCCGTCCGGTCTTTTCCTGAACTTGCCCGACACATAAGAGTAAAGGGCCATCCACCGACAGTTCCCTGCCATCACCCACAGTCACCCACCGTCCCCTGCCATCCCTTAAACCCCCAGCCCTTCCCCACCGTCCCCCACCGTCCCCCACCGTCCCCTGCGATCCCCGGTGGTCCTATGCAGTCACCCGCCGACCCGTACCAGAAGTTGCCTCAGATCGTGGGGCTCATCGTCCTTCCTCATGACGGCCGTCTTAGGAGTTCAAGGACGAGGACGGACTATATGTTGCCGTCCCGTCCGGTCCCAGGCTCTTGGCAGTCCCTCCGTCGGCCCCTACGGGGACCCCGGACGGTTGAGAACACTGCCTATGTTAACAGCAGAGGGGGTGGGATTTTGACTGAGATAACACGATTGCGGAAGGTCTCAGAAGATCAAGCAGGCAGGTTGGACTCATGGAAAAAGGATCATTCGGAAAAATTGGAGGCTTTGCAAAAGAAGCATTCAGCAAAATTGGAGGCTTTGGAAAAAGAGCCATCTAGCATTGTCCGGTGGGCCGCTACTATGAAACCAATCCAAGAAGTTGGAATATCGATCCGCAAGCGCTTTTTTCATAATTATATAACACCTGTTAGCAAGGCATCTCCTAAGCGTTACCGAGCAATCCGAAAAGCAAGTAAGGTTGCCCATCATGGAGATTTCCAAACCGACACGTTGTTGATGAAACTTGGTCACCTTGGAAACACTCGCGCCTTCCAGGGACTTTATTGTGTTCCGTATAAACGTGCCGAATATTACATGAGTATGTATACTGCGATGGTTTATATCTTGCCTACGAACTAACAATAATAGAATCTATTATCATAGTTGACATGATCAACAAGCGCGCTACGATGATTGCCAACCGATGCCGAATATCCAGAAAATGGGATAAGAAACTGCAGAGTGACTTTGAAAATGTGCTACTCTTTTTTCACAACGCGGGTGGGGGAGAGGGGGGTGGGTTCGAAAAGGGCGGGGCTGGGGAGGGTCCGGAAAAAAAGGCCTGGTTGGCGATTTCCGTGGCTTAGGGGGTAGGGGGAGAGCGGGGAAGCCTGACGGGAATGGGGGAGATGTGAGATGGTGATGGGGAAGAGAGAAGATAGGAAAGATTGGGGAGGAAATGGGGAAAGAGGAATGGGGAATGGGGGAAGGAGGGGAACGGTTTTTCCATACCGTAGTTTTAAATATCGTTAATTGAATTCGGTTACCCGATCTTCATGGCATGAATTGTCTCTAAAATTTTGTTGTCTGTGAATCCTGGCATCTGTGGCATGCCTGTTGCAGTTCTCATATCAAATTTCTCAACTCTGCAATGCCTTCTTCGTGCTAGAGGGGAGATCATATTTTAGTGAAGTCGATATTGTTAGACTCTTAATAAACAAGTCTTTGGCAGTACTCGTATAGTGGTATGATACCGGTATTCGAGCTGGCTGCCAATCACCCCTGTGCGTAAGGACTTTATCCCTTCCCGAGTAGCCTACTGGTACGTAGCTGCTAAACCTGCCACCATGCAAGAGAGGGGAAGGGTTAGGTGTACTCGAGTACGTATATACATTCCCGACCGGTCAGAAGGCAGGGAAGCCTGGAAGGCCGCCATAAAGTAACTGTTCCGGGGGTTGCTCCGGCATACGAGATAGTAGTTGCCGTGGGCAGGATTCCATTCTTTGCGGGATTGGGGTGGGGCTGGCAATAATAGGCGGTGGACAGGCGTATGGAGGTGCAACTACTCATTGGTATATTTTTGTTGTTTGCAGTTTGTTGTCGATGTCGATATATACTCCTGTCTTTACCGTTAGTTAGTCGTGAGTGAGAGTGCTTCTGCCGTCATGTCCTACACTGCGCTATATCCCTATCCAGGCCAGGTGGTATCTGGCGACCGTCGGATAACATAATATGGCAAGATGATTACTAGTACAGTGACCTTATTTATACTTGAGTGATATAGTATGAAGGGGGTTGAAGACGAATAAGACTCATATACATCCAAAGACATGGCCTCTGCCAGTACAGGTCTAGACATGCTATAATATCCTAGACAATTCAGGCACATACCTATCAACCATTGTATTGTACTCACCCGGAAAGGTTCCTTGCTGCGATTAGTCCCAACCTGCCTACCTGCCTACCTGTTTCTTCCTACCATCACGCACCACCACGCTCCCACATCCACACCTCCTACATGTTGGACAGTTAGGAACGCCGACCACAACCGGCACTGCCCTTGCTCCGCTTTTCAATCCATCAATCCTCCTAACCTCGGGTTCCCACCAACCCCTCCCTCCTTGCAATTCTATCTTTCCTTTCCGTGAATATAACCGTCGAGGGCCTGTGGCGGCAGCGCCCCCTTCCGCAATCCGGGAGGTCAAATGGTCGTTTTGTATGAGAAAATTGAACAGTCCCAAACAGTTCCGTTCCTGCCAAACAGAGCCTTAACCATTTCAGTCATTACTGCTTGGTTATGATTTTTATTATGATTGCCGCGCGACCTGGGTTTTCATGTCTTGGTGATTTCCTTCAGCATTTTGGAAAATGAATGAATTGTCGGCTGAAACATCTTTGCCGAAAAATCTTGCACTTTCATCTTCTTGTCAATGTAAAACTTGGATTCTTATAGCCAAATTTGGGGCGAAGGATGAGGGGTGCATGCATCTGATATAGCGTGAAACCAATGTATTCGTCTTTGGTAGTATAGTGGTCTAATATATTGTACTCACCCGACAAATGCCAAGCCCTGCACCGGTATGTTTTGATTAGGTTGTTGGGCCAACCCTCCATCCTCCCTCTCGTCTGATCGCGCACCTGACCATCCCTATTAGATCCTACCCGTTAAAACACAACTACCACAACTGACCCTCCCCCCTAGTATTCCTGGTATTTGCTATCCCTAGAAAGGCTTCGGATTTAGCCAGCATTAACGGCCTATGTCTGCCTCCGCCTCGCCCAATGTCGCCACCGCGATCCACTCCAACGCTCGGGTCTCCGGGGCCTCACGACAAGGAGAGCTAGGAATCAACACAAGCGACAGCGGTAGTGGAGCTAATACAGGAGGCCAATGACACCCCGCAGGTGTACGAACAGCTCAAGGAAACGTTTGATCATGGCACAGTGCGATGATGCAGGCGCGGTTTGGACTGTGACGTTGTGGTGGTCGCAGAGCCAAAGGATTCGGGGAACGAAATAATACTGTACCAGGGAATCATGGTGAATACAGCTATTCTTGTAAAGGCCAGCCCGGCTCTACACATCGCTCAGGCGTTATGGAGCGTGGTGGTAATGGGAGTGGTTATACCAAGCATCTCGGCGAAGGGTCCAGCGCGTAGTACGATAATAATACATGTTCGCAATGGTCAGTTTTTCCGTCCTCTGTTTGTATCCGTCAACCCACCTACATTCCTCCAGACTGTCGTGAAAACTGATGATGACGTTTACTGGTGGTACTATTGGTTTGAAGTTCCGGTGCATCGGTGCATCATATGGTATTGAGAACAAGGTGATTGGCAAGCTGACTACCGAGAAAGGACTAATTGAAGCAAGCAACGACTATCTACTCATGTAGCTAGAGGAACTGTAGACCAAAAAGAAAAAGAAGAAGGTGGTCGCTGACCTAAACACGCCCTTAACGAATATGGAAACCATTAAGAAAGCGATGGATGAGGCAGCAAAGGTGCAGGCAGAGTTTAAAAAGAAGGCTGCAGGAGAAGCTGAATTCCAGCAATCCTCCTATGTACTTGAGAAAGCAAAGAAGGAGTCATGTATGTTTGAGTAGCAGTTGTAAATATGTCAAGCCCATTTCCGCTTGTATTGCTCTGGTAGACCCAATACAAAAGCTCGCACTTCGTGATACCTGGTACTATTGCGGTGGCCGCAAACTAGGCGTGGTCGAAATCCCTGTCACCCAGCTTACTGCCCTCCTCTGTACAAGCTTCCAGCGAACATGAAGTTAACAATTGGCCTTCTGAAAACTATATTATTGCCATTACATCTGACCTCCGAATCCCATCTCGATTGAAAAGTTAAGCGGGAAGGCGTCCATAATCGACAATGGCGGTCTCTAGATTCTCGCGCAAGATCTCAAGTTCAAGCGGAAGTACTGTCTGAGGGTTATGGTTTGGTGGACATTGTCCCCCGAATAACTCCATGATTGTAAGAGTTGGATCTTGTTGTGCAGGACCGGGATTTGGAAACACGGACTTCTCAATATCAGCAAATGATAGGCACCCTAGCCTAGAGAATAAAAAGAGAGAAAGTACCATCGTGGACACAGTGAACGCAGCACCAGTGTTCCCAAGCGTCCAGTCCGTCCATCCTTGGCTTCGGACGGGACGGACACCGGTTGCTGGAACTCTGCCTTGGACGGACGCCTATCCTGTGGTCCGTCCTAACCACTACCCGGACGGTCGGCCGGGCCCTATAGGTGTCTCACCTGCAAATGGCCCTGCAGATGAGAGCCGGGCCCTGCAGATGACGTCCGGGCCCTACGAATGACGGTCGGGCCCTACAGATGACAGCCGGGCTCTATGAATGATGGCTGGGCCCTGCAAATGACTGTCGGGCTCTGCGAATGACGGCCAGTCCCCGGTGAGGACGGCCGGAAGATGCCATTTGTATCAAGACTCCCAGGCCCGGGCGTCAACCCTTCGGACGGCGGTCTTTATTAAAGACGGACGCCATGCCCTGCTGTCCTTACCCACCCTGCCCGGGACGCCCGGGACTGCAAGCCCGCCAGGGCCCTGTAGGGCGCCCAGGATGGTTGGGAACACTGCGCAGCACCAGGGGTGGTATGCGAGATTTCCAGAGTCACACGAATCGGGTCATTTGCACCTCTTGGCCTAAACAGCTTTACCAAGATCACCACCATAACACGCCCCCCAGACCCGTCATGCCAGATACGACGGGCCTCAGTTAAACCAACTGCTGTAGTTGACCAACCAGCCTCTAGGACAATAGAGGGAAAATCTCTCTTCACTCTATTGGGACCAACAGGAATAAAAGAGAAGTCTGGTTCTTTTACAGTATTGGCATACTGTCCGATGAAATTGTCGATTCCTGGTCACTTAGTACTACCATTGGCGACTGTAATCTGGTGCACTTACGTGGTGATACCGGCTTCATTATTGCTCTACTAGCCTCACTACTAATGAGGTTTGCTCCCCTCCACCGAGTGTATTGCTCAATTAGCCATGCACCTGCAGCCTCATGAAGGAGGCTGGGCATGACTACCAGTAGATGGTGGTCTAGAGCTGAGAAGTGGACGCTAATGTGAATTAGCAAAAGGTCATAGCATATCACAAGGGGTATTACTGAAAACTATGTTCTTCTAGGTGACCATTGATACGGTCGAAGAGGCTATCAAGTACTAAATCGGAGACCGCAGAATCGAGATTGGCAAACTCCAGTACTTCAGGCTTACCAGACTTAATTGCGTCGCAGATGGCATGAAAAACCTTTTCCGCCACCGCGCGAGTCGCTCGAGTTGTAGGAGAAGACATGTCACTTGAGAAGGTGTAAGGTGATGTTGGCGAGGGGTCAAAAAGTTGGTCGAAGGTGGACGCGTAAGCTGCTATCATACACTTTGCGTGCGTTGCAGTGGGAGGGAAAGGTTGCGGCTTCGGTTTGTTCTTGCGGGTTTTATAATAACCACTCCAGCCAGACTGACTCCCGGAGCCACACCGGAATGGGTGGCTGGTATCCAGATGACATCACATCCCTCAAGCAACGGCGTCTAGATCGGGGAGTTGCCGTCGAGCTCGTAGAAGAAAGGAGGGGTGGGATAGCGCCGTCCCCGCCATGATCTAAACCAATCTCAGTACCAATGACTGGCCGCAATGTCCTAGAAGGAACAGGAACAGGAACAGGACAGGGTGCCGAGATGGATGCGGAGATGATAGACGTCCCTGGCTCCACTCAACCACCAACTAGCCACGCCGAGATAGGTTCTCCACCAACCAACAAAGCTACCCAGGACGACACCGAAACAGACACCGAGATTGACACCGAGATATATTCTCCACCAACCAACCAAGCTCCCCAAGGCGGCACTAAAACAGACACCGAGATAGATCCTCCACCAACCAACCAAGCTACCCAGGACGACACCGAAACAGACACCGAGATTGACACCGAGATAAATTCTCCACCCTTACCCAGATCCCTGGGGCCGCCGAATGACACGCCTCGTCGTGCGGGCCAGACGCCTACCGGCAGCAGCAGTATCGTGCCGCGGCGCCAAGAGGGTCCGGTTCGAGCTCCCTGGTACGGCACTAGTACCGGGGCGTAGATGGACAGCCAGTGATGACCTACGACTGCGTGGGGGGCTGGCGCGGCGAACAAGCACCCCCCAGATTGCGGCGACCCTCAACCGAACGCCGCGTGCCGTTCAGACTAGATTGGCGAGGTTACGAAAAGGACCACCAGTCTCTATCCCAGAAAGGTAAGTATAAGTCATCCCCCAATGGAGTGCCTGTACCTGATCAAACCTGAGAATGGAAGCGAGATCAAAAAGATTTCATAGGGTCAGTTCTGCGTTTACGGGAAAAAGGTACTCGGGATGGTGGAGTACTCGTGCCGGGGGTATTTGTAGTGAAATCAGATCTGGATACTTTGCCATTGCCACCGATATAGGTGCCGAGCATGCTAATGGGGTAAGGCATCGCTAGCAATTACTTGTATCAATTGTGAGATTGGCCCACTCCAATACCGGTAGATACCTCCCCGGATTTCATACATGGCACCCCTCGCCCTCCGCGACAATTGGGGAAGCTCACCTGCCGCATGAATCCACTTCGTATCTGCCTTGTATTAAAGAAGACTACCTCGGTCTCATAGATATTCTTATGAGGTGTCGATTGCCGGAAATAAAGACAGATGAGGGGAGAATGAAAAAGAAAAAACAAAAAGGATAAATACCTTGAAATTCTGAGAATGGTATCGTTCTTGCTTCTCTTATCTATGACGAAGTAGAGGGTTTTTATTGAAAATACAACAATATTCCCATCATAGTGTTCCTGCCACCCGGGAAGTAAGGGAAATAACAAGAACATGTGTGATCTCGGTAATCGGTCCTGAAAAACTAAAACAACGGCTGAATTCCTGTTCCCGTTCCTCTGGTATTCACATTTCTTCTCCGCTTGGCTCGCGGATCATTGCCAACTATATATCCGAATCCTCCTATATACAGTAGTATATAAACCGGGGATGCCAGGTCCTCTGCGCTGATTTCCAAATAAGTGACAAAGGAAGCTAGTAAGAAATAATCAACAAGATAGTAAACGGTACAAAGGAAATATCTCTTATTGCAGAGTGATCGCTGGTGGTTTTCAACAAAGGACTGAGAGGCAGACAGAAAGGATCAAAGGTATCGTAGTCTACTGTGCTCGTGTATCACAGCCGTACCGGTGTGGTGCGAGAAAGGTTTTAGGGGTTTTCAGGTCATGTTTTCTGGGTTTTTGTCCATAGAATTTTCTGTTTGGAATGAGGCTTAGCAGGTGGATGTTTGTCACCTGGAGGCATGGCCTTGCCTTCCTAAGAGAAAGCAGAGGAATGACACAGCAGGGACCCATCCTGTACAACCAACTCCACCACCTTCTTTACTGTTGTTTCTGGGTGTTGTTTTCCCCACTCTTTTCTCTTGCTTTCTCACTGTGTTTTACTGTCAACTTTATCAGCATAATTCTACACTCTTATCTGATTGAATATTACATTGTACAGTCATTACAATTGTACAGGTGTCAGCTTGGTCAATCACACCATCCAAAATCCGAAAGTCAACCGAGACACTTCCACATCGGTAGTGGGGCTTAGACTAATTAGACTGTGTGAGGGCTCAGCTAGGCGACACCTTCAGCGAGGCCCGGCACGGCTTGGCTCCCTACTGTCCTTGACCGTAGGCAATAGAGAGTTTGCGCAGGTAGACCTAGGTGGGAGTTATTAACGATGTCACTAGGGGTTGCCACTCACATCAACAGCCCATCAAACTCCCGACGATTGTTAAGTTTCTTAAATTCCATGTATTAGGGGGGTTTAGCTGACCGTGTTATCACCGTTCCGTGCTAAATCTGAGAGTTAGGGGGTGTTTGGCCCGTCCATGATTCTGATTTAAGATCAGGTCTTGGCAATTTGAAATCAGATTTTTAAAACCTAAATCAGATTTATTCAAAATCAAGATTTGAGATCAGGATGTACCAAACACCTTCTGATTTGATTTCAATTAGGTTTCAATCTTTATAACAACTATAACTACTCAGTTTAAGAATGCATTTAGCAAGAGACATTTGACTTATAAAATATGTAATAATATATTGTTAATAAATCTAATAACAAATTCTATTAAATATGTATAACTTATTTATTATATATATTTGTAAATTGATCTCTTTAATCCAAACTTTTATAGATTCAATAAAAGTAATCTGTAGCAATCTGTGTCCATCTTCAAGCACTGCAAACCACTCAGATTACAAGAAGAGATTACGGCAAATGCAGTATTAGTATGTGAAAAATATTATGCTCCCCTTGTAGTAGCACAATGATTTGATTATTTTAAACTCTAAGATATGCTAATCAAATGTTATTATATAGAGAAACATCTAAATAGAAGAACAATCCGAAGATGTTCTGACACAGTTTGGATTATTGAAGATGATATCATTAGCAGCAACAGCTATAATAGTAGCTTTGTATTAAATGCTCTCATAATATTTGTGTGGAAAAAAAATAACCCTCTCTGGTTGATTGTTGTAATCTATCAATGTACCCTAACCTATTAGTGAAAGAATTATCATGCAACAAAACCCCAAATCAAGCACACAAATCTCAAATCAGAATCAGATTTGAAATCAGATTACAATGTGGGCACGCCAAACACTACCTGATTTGAAATCATGATTTGAAGTCAAATCACGTTTTCAAATCAGAATCATGACAGGCCAAACACGCCCTTAGTTTCGCAGAAAATATGATTACAGATTGTGTAGGTTTAGCCAATCTGTGCTAAATCAGGTTTATTCTTAGTTACGTAATTATGGCAAGTGAGAAAACAAGCTGCACTATACCTTTCAAGTTTGACACTCAATGGTCCAACGAGCCCTGTCATATTGCTTCTTCATACCACCTACTACTGAACCCTCAGTCCTTACTCCGAGCCTGCAATGTACGATAAGTTACTCAAAAAGCGAGCTGCAGTGGTCCTCTCAGCATCTGGTAGTTATTATTTTATGACTGGAAGATACAGACGACTTAAACAGTTGTTGGAGGAAGTGGAGAAGGAGAAAGATAACCATATACAGCCAGCTATAAGCTATCCGGCAACCAAATTGGTCACTGGATAATTCAGGGCATCATTTTTTCCATGATAATCAGGACTTCATTGGGTATCTTCGGTATAGTGTTTACTTAGTATTGTTAATTATCAATAAAAGATTAAAGCTTATAGAGGAGTAGCTTCAGTAGGCAGGAAATCCGTATGTTAATTCCAATTCTAGGAATAGAAAACATACCATGGCATAACCATCTTCAACCAACTGCTGAGCTTGTAATATGTATCCTTCTCCATCGACTATCAGCCTCAGGTACATGATTGAAGGATGAAATCAAGATTTTTGGGCATTCCCAAAGCTATATATCATTAGTGTTTAATGATATATTAATGTATCTTTGCCACCAATTTAGTCAGTTACTTTTTTGGAATACTTGGCATCTAACTTTTAGTGAAATCTCCGAATACACTGATTCAGTTGAGAAGGTAGTAGGAGGAAGGGGTGTGTGGGGATGGATCGATGGCACAATGTACTCATTTTATTGGCCCAGAGAAAACCAGGCTACTTATTATAGTGGTCACAAGAAATCCCATAGTTTTCAGTTCCAGTCAATCATGACTCCTAATAGGATTATGGCAAGCTTGCATGGTCCTTATACGGGACTGAGTGGTGACTGGATGATGTGGAATGACTTGGGAATTGAGGGAATACTGCACAACCTTCTTCCTTGTGGCATTGGAGAGCAGAGATACTATCTCTATGGTGATTTAGCATATTGGCCTTCCTTTGGTATCATGGGTTTCTATCGATCTTCTGGGCCTGGTATTTCTCTCTTACATACTGAGGAAGTGGCAAATCTTTTGATATCTAGTGCTATGATTTCAGTGGAATGGGAGTTTGGTTTAAATGCCAATTTCTGGGGAATTAATAACTACAAGAAGGGGTCCAAATTCTTATCATTTCCTGTTGCTACATATTATCTTGTTTCTATATTACTAACGAATATGCATACATGTAATGGACAAGGTCTGGGGGTCAGGTAGCCTAAGGCATACCTTGATCGGGATGGGTAGGAATCTGGAGGTGAGGTATGGGGACGGGGGTACAACCGGAGAGTTGTACAAGGTTCAGGGTTTAGAGGTTCAGGTTCAGGGTTCAGGAGTTCAAGAGGACGCAAGATAGTAGAGGGTATAATTCCTAAGTACAGGTGTCCGAATTCAATCTAATTTTATTTATACTCGCTACGCCAAAATATAGCTCATGGTCGAGCGATCATCCCTCATACACCTGATATAAGGTCAGGTGGGCCTCTGGCAGACCACAAGCAGACCGGAACTATCCCCGAAAGCAACAGCCTGGGGCTGGGGTCCCTATGATACACCGGCGTGCTCCTCCAAACAACAACTACCCTTACAAAATACAAAAGCCTCCAAGTCTCAACCATCAAACACTCCCATGAGTGAGCGAACATGAAAGCTAAGTACAAGACACATCATAGACCCTGGCCTCCCTCCCCCTAACTGACAAACCAATACCCAACCTGACAGGAACAGAGCAACCGAAGTCCTTGGTTCCACCATGCCAGGGGAAGGCAGTTACAGCCCACAGCCATCACAAAAATAAAATTAAATCAAAAAAAATATCAAATCCGGTCTGAATACCGCCCCGCAATTCCATCCACTACAGTAGAAAATCCCCACGCCACAGAGCCAACTGCCCACCAGGAGGAAACATCGGGCACGGCACCAACACCAACCCCAAACAACCTGACTGGGTACCCGTAGATACCAAGGAGGAGTGCCACACTTGTAATGGGTGTAACTGCTAATCTCAGCCACAACAGGTTCCCAACTGGGCCAGCATACATCAGCCTCCACCAGGGGAGCCAAGAGCCAACCACCTCATACTACCCCAAATAAATCGGAGTGGGGGGGACAAATCTCAGGGTCAAAGCCATCCCCACACCATGCGCGGGCATGGAGGAGACCCAAAAGATAGCGTAAAGGCCCATGAGTGGACTGTATTGCGGGAAATGTGCAGTCAAAGGAGCAAGGCGAGGACGATGAGTGACTAAGCATTCGAACCTTATCGATGTAAAACCAAGAGCCAAAGCCCTCAGCCAACAGTAGAGAAAGGATATCAGTGAAAGCGAACCTAAGCTATCCAGTCTCAAACCTGTGAACCCATAGGAAGCCAGTGTTAAGAATCCTGCCCGGCGGGTAAGTAGTGCGACAGGTAATGGTTCTGACTTCGTACGAGGTAATAGTTCTTAGGCCTATGCCTACGCAACATCGATAGTCAAGTTTTTTGACTTCTATCTTATCGCGCCTATTCCTCTATTCTTCTGAGTCCTTACTTAGGACCCCTTCATTCGATGTGGGAGGAGAAATAGTTTTCTCATGTGGGAGGATAGACAATTCTTGGGTTTCTTAAGATAAATCTTAAAGAGTGTAAAAGTAGGTTTTATTGATAAAAACTTAAAGGTAGGAAATAAACAAGAAGAATGTATGAAGAACTAATACTTAGGGGTTCTAGTGACCCTTTATATAGTAGTTCTTCACCTGGCGTGAGTTATACTTTTGCATCAAGCGAACCTTGTGACTCATAACTATGAGTCATGCGAAATCCATCAGCCGACTCCTATGAGTCACTGCGCAACATACCTAAAACCAATCAAAACATAATAACCAAGTCAGGTGCACAACTCCGGTCTCCTGAGTGAAACCCATGACTCATAATTTCAGCCATGTGCAAAAATCATAACATCATATGACTCATAACTGTGAGTCACAAATAGGTTAACATAATAACCTATGGCGCACTAGTGTGTGTCATGTGAAATCACAACATACCTCTAGCTCTGAATCCCGAGCTATGTGAAATCTGCCTTGCTTAGTTATAGTTTGTGACAGCCAGGGACGCAACCCCCCTATACCAATGCGACGAAAACTCAATCTTCCGAGGAGATGAGAACTTCAGGAGAGCCACAACAACACTGTGAATCAAAGCAGAGGTCCAACTGGAAAGAGATGATCGTGACTATCAGAGGAGCTAGAGGTACTTTCCTGAGGGGAGACATAGCAAAGAAGGTGATCAGGCCCGCGGGCGAGGAAGAAAGGGTGTCCGAAGGTGTAACGGGCAGGGTCTGAGGGTCAGGTAGCCCAAGGCACACACTATCGTGACAGGCGAGAGTTCAGGAGACAAGGTCTGGGTGCGGAGGTACAACCGAAGCAAGTTGTACAAGGTTCAGGGGTCAGGGGTTCAGGGTCAAGGTTCAGGGGTTCAAGAGGACGCAAGATAGTAGAGGTTGTAATTCCTAGGTACAGACGTCCGAAGGAGATTACCAGATTGCGTAAAGAACATAAAATATAAGGGGGCACACCTTCTTATATAGATAGGAAATCCTTCACGATCACTAACACAAAAGAAAACCCTTGGCGTCACGCGCAGCCGCGATCCTTCCATCAAGTTCCGCCAGGTTCCGTTGCACGGCAACCGATCCCAATCATAATACCAAGGAAATCCGACTAAGCAACCAAAGAAACCACAACCAATATATGCAACCACAAGCCCAATATTTCATCCCCATGCAGGTCCAGGTGGCCGTGACACTAGCCCCCCTCTCTGACGCCAAAGTCCCCTGAGGCGTGTTATTCCGGTAAGGGTCCGGGCTTCTGGGGGTAGTGCTCGTAGAAACGTTCCAGGGCTTGGAGTCCATTGACAAAATCCGCTGGCTCCCAGGTGGCATCAGGATATCCCTTCCAACGGATGAGGTACCGTAGGCAGTTCCTAACAAACTTGGCATCTAGGACCTCCTCGACCTGCCATTCCTGTTCCCCGTCTACTTCTACTGGCGGCGGGGAAGGTATTTCCTAGCCAGGGAGAGGGTCCTGGGAGGCAACATCAAGGAGAAAGACATGGAATATGTTGTGGATCCTCATAGACACAGGGAGGCCTAACCGGTAAGCATGGGTACCAATCTGAGCGAGGACAGGGTAAGGGCCGAGATGTTTGTCATGCAGTTTCAGGGAGGGTCGTTTGGTGCGGATGTTCTTGGAGTTCAGCAAGACGCGGTGTCCCACCCGGAAGTGAGGGGCTGGGAGCCTCCCTTTGTCGGCATATTCCTGTTGTCAGTCCTGGGCAAAGGCGATCTCAGCTCTCAGGTGGCCGTGGATGTCTTTGATACAGTGCACGAATGTGCTTGCATGAGGTTCATCCGTGACCTCATCGGGAGTGTCCAAGAAGTCCATACTGGTGTCCTAGCCATAGTTGGCGAAGAAAGGGGATACGCCGGTAGACTCAGAGGCGTGGTTGTTGGATGCGAACTTAGCCATGGGGAGCCAGAGGGACCAGTCATCCTGCTGCTAATTGACGAAGGCTCTCAAGTATTGTTCCATGATGGCGTTGACGCGTTTGGTCTAACCATCTGTTTGGGGGTGGAAGGCTATTGACATCTTCCTTTCCACTTGTAGCCTTTTACATACAGTTCTCCAGAAGTCTGCCGTGAACTGAGTACCCCGGTCAGAGGTAATGGTCTTCGGGAGGCCGTGATGTTTCCAGACATGGTGGAGGTATAGGTCAGCCAGCGTGGGAGCATCAATGGTGGTGCGACAAGCGATAAGGTGGCGCATCTTAGACATTCGGTCTACCACCACTAGGATGGCATCATTCCCTTGACTCCATGGTAGGCCAGTGACAAAGTCCATGGAGATGTGTTCCCAGGGGTAGTCAGGTATCGGCAGGGGGCATAGGATGCCAAAGGGGGCATGTCGGGAGGTACAACTTCGTTGGCAGACATGGCAGTTAGCCACAAAGCTGCCTATGTCTTGCCTCATACCTGGCCAAACGTAGCGTCGGGACATGAGTTCGTGAGTCTTAGCACATCCCGGATGCCCCGCCGAAGGCCAGTCATGAGAATCCTGTATCAGTCGTAGGCATAATTCATCATGTTGGGGGACATAGATCTGATCACGGAAGAGTAGCCGATCCCCAACGCGTTTGCATTTGTTGAGTGACAGGAGATGGGAGTGTCTATCACCATTGTCGAGGGCACAGAGAACCTGGATTGGAATCTTGTTAGCTTTATAGGCCTCTTTCCAAAGCTCTTCAATAGGGGACGCTCCGGTAGGGAGCATAATGTTCGCCAACAAACTCAGAGACTGAGACTTTAACAGAACTTGGGTTCGATGGCTCCTTCGTGCCTCCACCTCCTCTGGGGTCTTGTTCGTCATATGAGTTAAGGCATCAGCTTTGCCATTCAACTTTCCAGGTTGGTACTCCATCTAGTAGTTAAACTGGGACAGGAACTCGGACCACCGGAGTTGTCGATTATTCAACAGTCTTTTGGTGGTGAAGTGTTTGAGATTGAGGTGGTCGGACAGGATGGTAACCTGTCTTCCCAGGAGGTAACGACGCCATTCTTCGAAAGCCCTGACGACTGTTAAGAATCCTGCCCGGCTGGTAAGTAATGCGACAGGTAAACGATACTTAACTTGAGGTGAGGCGATAGTTCTTAGGCCTATGCCTACGCGATGTTGATAGTCAAGTCCTTTGACTACTATCTTATCGCGCCTATTCTTCTATTCTGTTCAAGTCCTCGCTTGGGACTTCTTCGTTCGACGTGGGAGGAGAAATAGTTTTCTCGCGTGGGAGGAAAGACAATTCTTGGGTTTCTTAAGATAAATCTCAAAGAGCGTAAAGGTAGTTTTTATTGATAAACTTGAAAGGTAGGAAATAAACAAGAAGAACGTGTAAAGAGCTAATACTAGGGGTCCTAGTGACCCTTTATATAGTAGCTCTTCACCTGGCGTGACTCATACTTATGCGTCACATGAACCTTGTGACTCATAACTATGAGTCATGCGAAATCCATCAGCTGACTCCTATGAGTCGCTGTACAACGTACCTAAAACCAATCAAAACATAATAACCAAGTCAGGTGCGCAACTCGCGTCACCTGAGTAAAACCCATGACTCACAATTTGAGTCATGTGCAAAAATCATAACACTGTGTGACTCACAACTTGTGAATCACGAACAGGTAAACATAATAACCTATGGCGTACTAGTGCGCGTCATGTGAAATTCCAACATACCTATAGCTTGGAAATCTGAGCTATGTGAAATCTGCCTTGCTTAGTCACAGTTTGTGACATTAGCTCCCCTCTCCCTCAGCCCGAGTCCCATCGGGCTTATTCTCGTCTCCTTCCCCCTTGATGGTCCCTCCAGCTCTTTTCCGCGTGGTAGTAGCTGCGATTAATCCTTCGGACCGCTCTTGCGGTCCTATCTGAATGTTTCCGAGCCTCTTCCGCCTGGCTCTCCAACTCTCCTTCCAAGGCCTCCCTTGCTCCTCTCTCCCTCGCCAGCTCTTTCTTGAGTTGGCTTACCCTCAACTTAGTTCCTCTCTTCATTGCCTCCAACAACACTTGCGTCAGTCGAAGGTCGTTTTCCAGTTCAGCTATTACCGCCTGTTGGTCCTCTGCCTCAGGCAACCTCGGCGTAGCTTCTTCCATCTCTTCCTCCCAGGAGACGTGCCTCGTTCTTCTGGGTTTTGCCCATTTTAGTTTTTTCGCGCCCCTCCTCTTTGACTCCGTCCTCGGAGTCGGTTTGATGTATTGTACCAGAGCCACTGGCTCTGGTGTCGGGGATCTCGCGGGTGATCCCAGGGGTGAAGTCTTGGGTGGCCATCGGTTCGCTTCCCGAGGCCAATATCCCGAGCCTTCCTTCTTGCTTTTGTGCACTTGGCACTCGTCGTTGTAGCATCCTGTCTATGACAGGTTCGCATGTTCCCTTTCTCGTGTCGTGGTTTTCGATAGGGGTAAATCCACCAGATTTACCCAGTCTTCGTCCGCAGGTTCCTCCTTGACTGGTGTTGGGGTTCGATACCCTGGGCTTGTTGGTGTAATGTGTTTGAACACGTCGTGTTCCGGAACGTTCTGTAGAGCCGATGGTATCGGTAGTTGTTGGTAATTCATCTTGGGATGCTCCCTATGGTAGGAGTCCGTTCGGTACAATGTGGGTGTGACACGCCCTGATTCGGGTAGGTCCTCAACTATTGGCTGATGGTTTGTGTGGGTATCGTTGGTGAAATTGGTGGACTGCATTTTGCGCGTGTTCCATGTTCTCGGCTGGGTACCAAGTCTTGTCATGTTCACGAGAGTATCCCGTCCACTTTGCTCGGTATTTCAAGCCACCATAGTGAAATTGAGAGTCGATGATTTCTTCGAGTTCGTATTCCGATTCACCGTCTTTTTCGATAGGTGGGGGTGGGGGTTTTTCTTGAGATGGTAGAGGATTGTCTTGATAGGGTTCGAGGCGGCCGATGAGGAAGGTGTTGTGTATCCTCATCGTGGGTGGAAGGTCGAGCTTATAAGCACGGCTTCCTATCTTCGCCAAGATTTTGAATGGTCCTATTTTCTTGTAATCTAATTTCTTCGTTGGTCATGTGGTTTTGATGTTGCGTGGTAGCAACCAAACCATATCTCCTAACTTTAGGTTTGGATCAGGTTTTCGGTGGTGATCGTATTCTTCCTTCTGTCGTAATTGCGCCGTGACCATTTCTGTTCGTAATATGTCGTGTAGTTAACTCATATCCTTTTTGTCCGTTATCTTTCCTTGGAGCACATGACCTATGGTTTCGTGTTCTGGATGCAGTCCGTAATTTGCAAAGAAGGGGGTAGTCTTGATAGTTTCTTGTTTTCCATTGTTGTAGGCGAATTCACCCATCGGTAGCCATTTGCACCAATCGTCTTGTTGGTAATTGACGTAGGCCCTTAGGTATTGTTCCAATATGCCGTTTATCCATTCTGTTTGTCCGTCTGTCTGCGGATGGAATGCTGTACTCATGCGCTGTTCGATTCCAAGGTTTTCTGTTGTCTTCTTCCATATTTCTGACGTAAATAGTGATCCTCTATCACTAATGATGTCTTTTGGTAATCCGTGCAGTCGATATATTTCTTTTAAAAATATCTCTGCAAATTGTATTGCCGTCATATCCGTCCTGCAAGGTATAAAGTGACTCATTTTGGTCAGACGATCAACCTCTATCAAAATGGCATTTTGATCGTTTGACTTTGGCAAGTCTGTAATGAAGTCAAGTGATATTGATTTCCATGGTTTTCCTGGGGCTTCGTTTGATTTGAGTAATCTATAAGGTGCTTGTCGGACCACTTTAGTTCATTGACATGTGTCGCAGTTTTTGACGTATCGCTTGATGTCTTCTCTTATCTTGGGCCAATAGCATCGTCGGTTGATGAACTCCGTAGTTTTGGCTGTTCCTCCATGTCCCGCATATGGGGGGTCGTGATGGTGTCGTATGATCTCTGT
>LN890996.1:0-15315 GCA_900010015.1 Tuber aestivum | reverse complement strand
GATACTTAGTTTGTTTTATGTTTTGTTTTAAGTATCAGTTGATACTTAGTTTGTTTTATCTTTTGTTTTAAGTATTGGTTGATACTTAGTTTGTTTTATGCTTTGATTGAGTAAGCACATGAGTGAGAATTCATGATTGTACTCAAATACATGTACTTAAAAAGACCCCCGTTTTCCACTATGGAAACGGTAGACTTCGACAGATAGTATTCTAACATACTCGGTTGAACGGTTATCTCTATTCTCCTAGTATACCTGTAACGACCCTACGATATAGAGCTATGGTAACCTACGTCTACGGCTATACATAGGACCAAGAGGTCAGATGGTAGACGAGGCGGATATGCAGGCGCATATCCGAGAGATATCTGATGGTCCGGAAATCTCTAAGAAAAGAAGGTACTTATGGAATAGGTGTACCTAAGTAGTGGTAATAACGTGACAATGTCCGCTCTGGCCTATGGATAGGTCAGAAGGCCGGGTGAGTTTACCCTACATAAAGAAGTTACGTTACCCTACCATGGAGCCTGGCTTCGTGTCACTATGGACATACTTACCCTACCTTGGGGACACTATTACCCTACCTTCCGTCGGAAATGTTCTCGGAGGAATTCCGAGAGATGTTAGGATTGTTTGTTACGCAATGATGATCAACGGGCACTTGATTGCACTTTGATCGGAAGACTACGGAAGGAGCTATAGTGCTCCGAACAAGGTGTAATTTGGTAGAATTATTCCTAACCGGTACCTGCGGCCCCAGGGTTCGCCCCGGGCGTCATGGGCCAAAGTGGGTGGAGTTGCCGTTATGCTAGTTAAATGGAATCTATGAAGACATGTCCATAACACTGTATGCATCGTCGCTGTCCGTCCGACTGGAGGCTGTTCGTAGGATATATATGGGGGCCAAGGTGAGAAGGTGAGGTACCTTCTCCAAAAAGAACGGAGTAAAACGGACAAAAACTGACGCAGTTAGCGTGAGCTATCCGGAAGGGTCCCCAGAGTAGTCCCGGGTAGTGCCGGAGACATCTGGGAAGGTTTTACGCCAATCAAGCCTACACGTACCCCTTTGCCGTAGGCTCTTTGCGGGTTGTTTGAAGACTCTACTAGCATGAAACCTATCACGGTAAGTGGTCTGTTGGGGGTAAGGGACCATGGGTAGCGCCTATGGGTCCTGCTGCCGACACAGCTCTCCGGGGGAGCGTCGTAGACCCCCTAAGTTCGCAATCAAGAAAGATAGAGCTTAGCCGGAAGATAGCTGATGTCTACGAGTGCTTGCATAGGTCATAGCATATGGGAAGAGAGTCATTTAGTTAGCTTTCCTAAGGGTCTCGACAGTTAGCCACTGACGAGACACCGATGCCCAGAGGTTTTCACTCTGGCAGGTGTATTGGTAAACACCTTGCAGAAACTGATATGCATAAAGGAGATTTCTGCTAGAGTGCGCTGACACCTATGGCCCTTCGGGGACACGGTAGTGGTGCCGGGGCAACCCTTACGGAGAAGGGCATAGTCAAGTTGGTCGGGGTAACCTGATGGGGGAGTTTTTGGTATAAGTCTGACTACTTAAAGATTATATGAGAACTCTCCTACCCCGACACAATCAACATCCTCTTAAGAGACTTTAATTGAGATAAGCCTGTGCTTAACGATATTAAGTTTTACCCTTTACTTTTATTCTTTACACTTTTGCAAGAGCTGTGTTCGAGAGATTCGAAGTTTGGTGCGGTCGCATCTTTAGGAGCCATCTACCTGAGGGAGCCCCCGTTACAATACCACCGAAGCCTCCTTTAGCGAGCCCAAGCTGTTACTCTCTGGTAGACAAACACTCAGCTCCTATCGTATACAGCAGCGTGACTAGCGCCCCAGCGTAAACACGTTACATTTTTTTAACCTCAGCGAGTGGTTAGAACACCACAACGAATCTGGGCCTGATCAACCTCCGGAGATTGAACATATCGAACGGTACCAGCAGAAGCGGCAGACCTCGGGGTCGGCTCCTGCATCACAAATAAGTGCGCCATAGATCCACTTACAACTCGGAGTGGGAAACAAGTCCCACGAGAAAGCCTAACCCAAAGAACAGGGAAGAAAGGCACCACACCTGGTGAATTCCCGGAATCACCTGCGAAGGAATGCAAACCGCAACCCCTACCACCGCCATCGCCATCCCCTCCCCCACCAAGTGACTCATCAGAAAGTGAACACAGCATGTCTAGTAGTGGAACACCCGGCCCTGGGCCACCACCACCAAATCCACCAGCACATGAAAATCCCAAGATAAAAATCCTGCAACCTAAGTCGTTCTCAGGAAAAGGGGAAGACCGAAGACCAGAAGCCTTTGACAGATGGCTTACTAGTGTACGACAGTACCTTACTATACACGGGATATCCATGACTGATTATGGGTCAGGGGTTTATTTAGGAGCATTTTGCACAGATGAGGCTATGGAAGCCTACCAACAATGCATAAAAGGTTATCAAGAACCAGACAGGGTCAGAGCGATAACGGCATCTGGCTACCTCCAGGACCAGTTCTAGTCATCACGAAACAAGGATGAACTATTCGAAAAATTTAATGCAATATTCCAAGTGGTCAACCACAATACGGAAAAAATTACCAAAACCGCTACCATACTGCTCATGTACCACTCCCGACTCCCAGCAGGAACGATATCAGCATTCTCCTTAAAGAAACGATTCTACGAAGTCATGTACTTGAAACTGCACCAGGTAGTGGAACCACAGGAGTTACCAACTGATGATGTAAACATAATAATCAAAAGGGCAGAACGGCATGACGCTATCCTATGGGACACAGGAGCTTACCGAAAACAACCCCAACAGAACAAAGGAATGGAAAAACGGTACAACACACCTGCGAATAAGCAGAAAAAGGGGCAACCGACAACCAAGAGCAACCAGTGACAACGCCAATGAAACGAAAACAATGAGTGTTTCGAATGCGGGAAAAAAGGCCATTATGTGAAAGACGGCTACACAAGGAAAAACAAGAATAAAACCGTGAAAAAGGAAGTAACAACAAATCTCCTTGAGGAAGGATGGGAGGATTACCTTGAAGAAGTACACATCAACTCGGTAACGGCAATGATTAATTGCTATAAAACCAGCCCAGCAAATACAAAAATACTCCCCTTCCAATCATTAGAAGGAACGGTAGAAATCAATGGGTTCCCAGCGAGAGTCCTGTTCGATACCAGAACAATAGGATCCGATATCCTCAGCAACACATTTGTAGCCACACACGGCATAAACACCCAATCCACCAAGTACCCAGTAACGCTCAACATGGCCATGAAAGGATCACGATCAACAAGCGACCGCCAGACAACCACCACAGTGCAGATAGGAAAGGCGAAATTCCTAAACAACCCAATGTTAATTGGAAATGTGGCAAAATATGATGCATTACTCGGTATGCCATTCATGACACGTCACAAAGCAACTATCGGCTGTGGCGACATGATAATCACCTTTCATAAACAGAAGATGAAGGTATCTTGTAAGCCAACGAGTGGGGAACATAGGTCAGCGGTAGCAGAAAGTGGCCAAACAATAATGGAAGAATATAATGATGTTTTCCCGGACAAGATACTGGACGGACTACCGCCGCTACGAAAAATCAACCACCGAGTGCAGCTTACGCCTGGAGCGCAAATCAAGGATGAGCCAACTTACTCGGTGCCTGAGGCATACAAATCCAAACTGCATGAATGGATCCAAACGAAGCTAAACCAGGGCGTCCTTTACCGAGAAGCGGTAACGGGAGCAGCCCCTATGTTTGTGCAACACAAGAAGGACGGAGTGGGTATCAGACCCCTGGTCGACCTCAAGCGATGCAATGAATTGATAATCAAGGATACGCACTCAATACCACAGCAACAAGACATTTTGAATGCGGTAGGAAGAAGGAAGTACCGAAGTAAGATTGACCTGCACGACGCATACTTCCAAGCAAGAGTGGACCCCAGGGATGAGAAAAATAACTCGCTCAAATCACCATTCGGAACAATGATAAGCAGAGTAATGCTGCAAGGAGACACGAATGCCCCCGCCACCTTCATACGCATAATGGATGATCTATTGGGCGAATACCTATATGATTTCGTGTGGGTATACATTGATAATATCCTAGTATTCTCGGATACAGTAAAAGATCACGAGAAACATCTTTGACTAGTATGCGAAAAAACTGCGCGAAGCTAAGTACTATGTAAGCCAAGGAAAATCGGACCTGTTTGTAAAGGAATTAGACATTTTAGGCCATATTATCGATGATAACGATATACATGCGGCTCCTGAAAAAATACTAACCTTGGAAGAATGGAGGACACCAACAAACAAAAAAGAACTACAACGGTTCCTGGGATTACTGAACTATGTGGCACAGTTCCTACCCCACCACGCCACATTCGCGGCCCCGCTTTCAGACCTAACCGGCGGAGCCGAATGGGTATGGACACCAACACACGATGAGGCATTTAAAAATATTAAGCGCCTACTAAAGAAACATGCTGTCATGCAACCCCTGAAGGATTTAGGGGAACCAATCTGGCTAATAACAGAAGCATCAGATGTTGGAGTAGGAGCTTGGGTAGGACAAGGACCCACATGCGAAACAGCGAGACCGGCAATGCTCTATAGCCGAAAATTCACTAATCCCCAATTAAATTACGGAACAACCGACAAGGAAGCACTAGCCATAGTGGATACCTTACACAGCTTCAGCCACATATTGATGGGAAGAGAGTTCACGATTGTCACAGACCACCGCCCGTTGATATTCCTGAAAACCATGAAGCAACCCAGCAGAAAACAAATTAGATGGGTAACGGAACTCAGCAAATACGACACAAAGATAATCTACCAAGAGGGCAGCAATAACTATTTAGCTGACGCTGTTTCCTGGACCTATGAAGACATTCCTCTAGAAGAACGTCCTCACTACGCCCAAGACACTACAAGTTAGGACGACGACCTATCCGATACCACAGAATTCGAACGAAACACCACAACCTACCAAACAACAATGTCAAACTACCAGCCACCATCGGTCCAAGACACTCCAAACTCACCCCCTCCTGTACTTCAGGAACCTGAAAGCTGGGCTGCAGACTGTACTATCCATGAAGGTAACGATTGGGGAGACCGAATCTCATACACTGGTACTCCCCCGGCAGAACGAGAACATGCAAGCCTCCATTTCACTGCATGCTACATTGACGAATGTCCTTACCATGCAAGCGATAAACTAGGTTCCGGGTATTCCCCTAAACCAAAGTCACACCAATCAAAGAAATCCTACGGCACCCCTGATGAAGATACCCTCGCAGAAATGCAACAGCTCACATCAGAAATCGACACAGCCCAACCACACCAAGAACCATCCATCTACCACCCCCGCCCAGAAACATGGATCGATCCTTCTAGATTGGAAATACTGACCGAAGAACTACCAAGTAGCCCACCACGATTCCTCCTAACAAGCAACTTTAAGCCAAGAACTGTACCTATCCAGGCTAAGCGAAGAATCAGAAACATATGCTCACGAAGTTATCGAATCAGTTATGCCACCTGCGATGGACGATTACAAAAGACAGCTATACCAACCAATCGCAGATGATGCCAGCCACGGACAGATAACAGCTAGAAGTATTGAAATCGAAGGAGAACAAGCCACCTTCCAGGTATGCAAGAAAATGGAAAATGGTCTAAAACAACAAATGATCAAAGGCTACCGAAGCGACCCCTTGTATGACAAGCTCCTGAGTGGCGGTTCAACGGATCTAAAACTCTACGAAATTGACGATGGACTGGTATACTCACCAACCCGATACGGGTCTTGGTGTTTATACATTCCTCACGGCTATGCTGGCAATAAGGAAACTTTGCGAGAATATATTATGAGACACATCCATCGCAGTGGACACCATAGCGCAAAAAGAAATCTCTACTACGCCACCGGTTATTTCTTTTGGCCGCAAATGAACAACGATTTCCTCCAATATGTGGCACAATGCAGTACCTGTCAAACGAACAAGCCACGGACTCAACTACCAGAAGGAACCGCGAAAACACTCCCGATGCCAACAGAGATCTTTGAGTCAATTGCCATCGTCTTTGCTTGACCTTTCAACAAATCGGACGGGTACGACATGGTCATGGTCGTTATGGATAGACTAAGCGCATGGACCTGGTTCATACCAACCAAGTCAATTAACACAACAGAGCAAACCATTACGGAATTGATTGAGCATGTATGCACCCCACATGGCTATCCATGTTCTATACTTACGGATGTGGACCCACGGTTTACTTCTAAATTCTGGCAACAATGGTGCAAATCGCTAGGTATTGAACACCTCCGCGCGCAGCCCGGACACCATGAGACTAATGGCCAAGTGGAGCGACGAATCAGAGAATTAAAAACAGCAATGCGAAATATCACGAACAAAAGACAGAACAACTGGAAACCAATGTTGGCTGAAGCAGCAGCACACATAAATGGATCATATACGGAAACTTACGGATCCTCACCTTATGCGATAGTGTACAGAAAAGAATACCCAATGATGAAAACACTCCGATTTGGAAAATCATTGGTGCCCGCCTCCGATGAATTCTTGAACAGGCATCAAGAAATGAGGAACCTAGTATTCCAAAACCTCCAATTGGCACGATTCCGAACTACTTGAAAGGCTGCAAAGCGACGCAGAGTCCATAAGCGAATTCCGATTGGGGAACAAGTATTGGTATATGGAAGCCAGTTTACAACCCAATCAGGAAGAAGCAAAAAACTCAAACCCATGTGGAAAGGCCCCTTCACGGTAATCGGATTTGATGAATACACCGAAAACTACACGGTAAAAATGGACGGAAAAATGTCCCAGCGCCCAGAAGGCACCTTCCATGCGACCTCGATAAAACGGTACCTACCAAACGATGACGAGAAATTCCCAGGAAGAGCCCACGCAAAACCAGCACCGATACTGGTAAATGAGCATCCGGAATGGGAAGTAGAGGAGGTCCTTGACCATCGACAGCGATATAATAGGGACGAGTTCCTAATCCAATGGAAAGATTACCCACCAAGCGAGAATAGCTGGGAACCTGTCGAAGAACTCGAAAACGCGACTGAATTAATCCACGAATGGTGGAATAACAATAAAGAACGGGACCCCCCAACAATCCACGAGGTAACGATGTGCTGGGCACCAACACTACCAGAAATAAACAGATGGGAACTCACATCATGGACGCCAAAAGGCTTTTGGGCGCCCTATAGTGACGAGGAATTCTCACCAAACGATGACACGGGTGAGGACTCAGAGTCACCTACTACATCGGAATTATAAGTAAGACCCATGCACCCACACCAAAAATATTATAAGCGAGACCCACGCACCCACACCAAAAATATTATAAGCGAGACCCACGCACCCACACCAAAAATATTCTAAGCGAGACCCACACACCCACCTACATGAAACCCACGCACCCACACCAGAAATATTCCAAGCAAAAACTATACACACACACATGAACTAGCAGCACATAAAAGGTGCACTTCGCACCGAAGAAATACGAGCCAATAAACAAATTCTACCTCCCCTACCAATCTGCGCACCTTGCCCACTATACCTCCTATCCACATACTCACGCAAAAATACACTCCCCCTTCTATACTCCCTATGCATAACTCAGACTTCACGAGACTTAGCGAGAAGGACTCCTACCTTTGGCGCAAGAATTTCGTGCGCCTCGGCGATCTACCCATGATGAAGAGACGCAAACTTATCTACATATTTTGCTATCTGGGGTGTAACCAGATGGACTGTCGGATCACGGAACCATGGTGTCAGTCGCTCAAGAGATCATACAACAAAAGGTGCGCGCCGGCGTACTTCACCTCGTATACGTGTCGAGATTGTGCCGGGCTGGACCTGGGAGAGGGATGTGTCGGAGGGCTGGGCTGTTTTCACAACTGCCAATGCCGTTCGGCCTTTGATGACGATGACGATGAGCTAGATGATGCTTGGGCTTCTTTTCTTTCTTTGTTCGGTTAAGCTGTTGATGTTTTGTTTTGTTTTGGGTTTTATTTTGTTTTGGGGAATGTAACCGGAGCTGGTGCTCGGTTAAAGTTAGCTTGTTTTATGTTTTGTTTTATGTATCGGTTGATACTTAGTTTGTTTTATGTTTTGTTTTAAGTATTGGTTGATACTTAGTTATTTTTATGCTTTGATTGAGTAAGAACATGAGTGAGAATTCATGATTGTACTCAAATACATGTACTTAAAAAGACCGCCGTTTTCCACTTAGGAAATGGTAGACTTCGACAGATAGTATTCTAATATACTCGGTTGAACGGTTATCTCTATTCTCCTAGTACACCACCGAAGCCTTCTTTAGCGAGCCCAAGCTGTTACTCTCTGGTAGAGAAACACTCAGCTCCTATCGTACATAGCAGCGTGACTAGTGCCCCGGCGTGAACACGTTACACTGTCCCTCTTATTGCTACTCATATCATCTGTTCCACTTTGTCTCGTGGAATCATTTGAGGGGGTGCTTGTAACCGGAACTGGAGTTCAGTCCGTTCGGTTCAAGGATTTGTGTAACCGGAACTGGAGTTCAGTCCGTTCGGTTCAAGGATTTGTTTTATGTTTTGTTTTACTTGTGGTTTCGAGTATCCTTTGATACTCGGTTTGTTTTACTTGTGGTTTCGAGTATCCTTTGATACTCAGTTTGTTTTACTTGTGGTTTCGAGTATCCTTTGATACTCAGTTTGTTTTACTTGTGGTTTCGACTATCCTTTGATACTCAGTTTGTTTTACTTGTGGTTTCGAGTATCCTTTGATGCTCAGTTTGTTTTATTTATGGTTTCGAGTATCCTTGATACTCAGTTGTTTTATGGGTTGCTCACAGAGGATTTGGAAATCCGTCCATGCAGGACATGGACGAAGCTTGTATTTAAAGACCGCTGAATCCCTTAGAGGAACAGCAGACTTCGACGGACAGAGTATTTTCTAATATACTTGGTTGAACGGTTACCTCTTCAAGTCCCTATTCTTTATATCTTCCTCTCGGAGCCTCCCTTAGCGCAGTACGCCCACCGGTTGTAGATCAACTTGTGCGCTACTCCTATTGTACCCGGAAGCGTGATTAGTACCCCGGTGCGAACACGTTACATTTTTTTAACCTCAGCAAGTGGTTAGAAACTTGTGTGCAAGATCACGGATCGACAGGCACAGCCCAGTAAAGCTAGCACGAAGGCGGACGAGCCCACCAGTGGCCCGCCCACTCCACCTACACCATAGACCCTCTCACGACGCGCAGTGGGAAACAGGTCTCCAGAGAAGGGCTAATGAAGCCTAAGAGACCAGGCCAAGCGACAGGCCCAAAGGACGGATTCGCGATCCACGATCCAGGAAGACAGCTAGCAAGAGACCAGGCAGCTCAGGATTTCAAAGGATCCAAGGAAGAGTTAAGCCAACAAAGCCTTTCCACGCCCGGAGGCTTTCCAGTTACCCCCGGAAAGGGAAAACAACCCGGAACTAGCGGAAGTTCATCGAAACCACCCACAGAAGGCACAGGTGCAGCACCTGGCCCCAAAGATAACGGTAGCAGTAGCGACAGCGAAGACAGTATGGCAAGCTCAGCAAGAGACCCACCCGGAGGTCCCCCGGGACCACCGGATCCTCCAGGAGGAGGATCTGGAGTTGGTGGCCTACCTGTCAATCCCCCTAAGATCAAGCTCCCTCTGCCTGCGAATTTCTCGGGAAAGGGCGATGATTTGAAAGCCGAGGCATTTCAGCGATGGGAAACAGCAGTGCACCAGTACCTAAGATTGCATGGCGTCAACATTGAAGAACACAACACGGGAATGTATATCGGAGCTTTCTGTGAAGGCAGGGCCCTCGATGCCTACCAGCAATGCATGGACGCATACGGCGAAGGAGCCAGAGCAACAAGGGTACTAGAAGCCCTGAAGGAGCGATTCCAATCATCCCGCAATAGCGAAGAGATATTCAAAGCCTTCAACAGCATTAGCCAGACCCACGCCGGAAAAACAGAACGAATAACCAAGATAGCAACAGACCTCTTGCTCTACGCAAAGCGTATGCCCCGCGGCGCAGTATCTGCCTACATGCAGAAGCGTCGATTCTATGACTCTATGCATCCCCTACTTCGAAGGGAAGTGGAACCGATGGAAGAAGATGATGATGACATCCATGATATCATAAAGAAAGCGGAACGGAAGGATGCAATACTGCACGAGACCAATGCCTACGGAATGAAACCCTCACCACCACTGCGAAGGGAGCGGCAAGATAGCGGACCCGGACCATCAAGGACGAAGAAATCCAAGTTTCAGAAAAATGTGAAGCAATCCACTAAAGAGAAACGAAGAGAAAAAGGAGAATGTTTTGAATGCGGAAAAGCCGGACATATGGCCCGAGACTGCCCAACCAAGAAAGGGAAGGGTAAAGCAATCAAAAAGGAGCCTGCAGCAAACTACATAGAGCCCGACGAATACGAAGATGTGCAGATCAATACCATGGAAGTACAGTGCTTCCTGGTCCAGCCGAAACCTGGGAAAAAGCCCCACCGAGCACTAGAAGGAACCATCCAGATTAACGGGCACCCTGCGCGAGTCCTTTTTGATACAGGAGCTATCGGTACGGACATGATCAGCAATACCTTTGCGGCTACCCACGGACTTAAAACCGAAGCCCTCCAATAACCGATCCCAGTTGCTATGGCGGTAAAAGGATCCCGCTCCACTAGCCATAAAACCGCAAATGTCTCAATCCAGCTAGGATCTGTTAAGTTTCCAGAACACAAAATGCTACTTGGAAATGTAGCTAAGTTCGATGCCCTTATTGGAATGCCATTCCTCACCCGGCACAATGCAGTCATCAAATGTGGCGAATCTATCATAGAGTTCCCAGACAAGAAAGTCCGGGTCTCCTGCACCCCTACCAGTGGAGAATACCGAGTTGCAGTATGCGAATCAACAGTCCATGAATTACTAGACGAGTTTGCGGATGTTTTTCCGGACAAGATTCCAGAGAAGCTACCTCCCATACGCGCAGTAAACCACCACATCACTTTTAAGGACCCGAACAACCTTAAGAATCAACCTACCTATACGATTCCCGACGCCTACAAGGACCAACTACGGGACTGGATCAATGAGATGATGAGACGAGGAGTAATCTACAGAAACCAAGCACCTGGTGCAGCGCCTATGTTTGTCCAACTAAAGACAGATGGGAAACGAATCAGGCCATTGGTAGACCTCAAGCTCCGAAACAGCAACCCAGTAATAGACAGTTCCTCAATTCCGAATCAAACCGAGATCCTGGAAGCAGTAGGCCGCGCAAAATACCGCAGCAAGATAGATTTGAGCGACGCTTATTTCCAGACAAGGGTGGATGAGGAAAGCGAATCAAAAAACTCATTCAAGACGCCATTCAGAACCTTCATCAGCAGAGTCATGCTGCAAGGAGATGCCAATGTGCCCGCCACCTTTATGTGCATTATGGAAAACCTGTTTAGCGAATACCTACACCATTTTGTGTGGGTCTATATTGATGACATCCTAATCTACTCGAATACCGAGGAAGAGCATGGGCAGCACATAAGGATGGTGTGCGAAAGGTTGCGGCAGGAAAAATTCTATGCGAGCAGGAAGAAGACAACCCTGTTTGCGGACAGGCTCGAAATCCTAGGACATGTAATCGATGACCAAGGAATTCATGCCGCCCCTGGGAAAATAGAATGCATCGCAAACTGGACCACACCACAAACGCAGAAGGAACTACAGCGGTTCCTCGGATTAGTCAATTACATCGCACGGTTCCTCCCACACCATGCTACAATAATGGCACCCCTCACGGATTTAACAGGAAAGGCCGAGTTCGCTTGGACACCCACACATGACCAGGCATTCAAAAATGTGAAGAAGCTAATCAGGGAAGCGGAAGTGGTCCGACCACTGGACTACTCCAAAAAGGAACCTATTTGGTTGATCACAGATGCATCAGATGTCGGAGTTGGCGCCTGGGTGGGACAGGGGTTGTCACATGAAACAGCCCGACCGGCGGCACTGCACAGTAGGAAGTTCACCGATTCACAAATGAACTATGGAACAACCGACAAGGAAGCACTCGCGGTTATCGATGCGCTCAACGCTTTCAACCATCTCCTGATGGGAAACCAGTTCACAATAGTAACCGACCACCAACCCCTTACCAACCTCAAAACAGAAAGGATACCAGGACGCAGGAGGACGCGATGGATCAGCGAAATCAGCAAATATGATGCTAAGATCACCTACATACCAGGACGAACTAACTATTTAGCTGACGCCCTCTCCCGCATTTACGAGAACCGAGAAGTCGAGAACCCACCCTATGTCTATGACCACACCAGATCTGACGACGACCTATCTGACTCCACCACATTCGAGCAAGAACTCAACACCATGGAGTCAACGAAACCTATCTCCCCTACTCCTACCCCTCCTCCGGACTCCTACACAGAATATTATGCTGAAGGACGAGACAGCCCTGGTGACATAGTGGCAGGAAACGACTGGGGTGACACCTGCACCCTCCGGCGGACTCCCTCGCCAGACAGGAAGCATGCAGCGATCCATTATTCCCAATGTTACTGTGATCATTGTCCTTATCACCAAACTGAGATCAAGTTTGTCAACAACCACCCCAAACCCCGAAGCCAAACCAGCAAGCAATCGGGATCCACCAACTATGGCTCTGCCTGGGACGAGGAGCAAACAAAAGATATCCTAAACCTTACAGATGAGCTATCGCCACCCCCGGCTATCGTACTTGAACCAGAGGCACAAGCACCTATTGACATCCAGCATTTAGAAGCAGCTGCAACCCTCTACCCTCCCCCGACCGAGTACCCATCAAGCCCACCCCCGGTGGCCAGACCCCTCTACAGTGACGCGCTTGGCTGTTACAATACCGAAACCCTCATCTCCGTCATGCCCCCTACCCATGACGATTTCCGCCGCGACCTATACCAATCCTTCGATGAAGAGAACTTAGGACAGGAAGAGGGTGAGGGACCTAGCCGTGGAGAACTCATAGAGGAAGAAAGGGATGTGCGATCTGCTATGGACGACCTGAAGGGAACCTTCCGAGCCCAGATGATCAAGGCCTACCGCTGCGACCCCCTCTACCACAAAGTTCTCGACAGTGGAAGGACTGGAGACCTTAAACTCTACGAAATCTCGGATGGAATGATATATGCCCCTACCCGATATGGCAACAAAGCCCTCTATGTCCCCGATGGCCACCTAGTGAATGGGAAGACACTACGGGAATACCTGATCAGCGAAATCCATGATAAAGGCCATGCTAGCGCTGACCGGAACCTCCATTACGCTTCAGAATACCTGTACTGGCCGGAAATGCGTAATGATTTCAAACATTATGCGAAGACCTGTGAGGAATGCCAAAGGAATAAGGAACCAACGACCCTACCAGAAGGATATGCCCGGACACTGAAGCTACCTGCTGATGTGTTTGAATCATATGCCATAGATTTCGCAGGACCCTTCAACAAATCCGGTGGATATGACACTATCCTAGTAGCGCTGGACCGCTTTTCTGGATTCACCTGGCTCATACCCACCCTTGCAGCTTCAACCGCCCAAGATACATGGGACCTATTGCGACGAAATGTCTTTACCCCCCATGGCCACCCTCTCTCAATCGGTACCGACGCAGATCCTAAGTTCACATCCAAGTTCTGGAGACAAACCTTAACCTCGATGGGAATTGATCACATCCTAGCCGCGCCAGGCCACCACCAAACGAATGGCCAAGTGGAGCGAAAGATCAGAGAAGTCAAGACAGGCCTCCGGAACATAATCAACAAGCGACAAAACAACTGGGAACCAGCACTCCCGGAAGCAGCAGCATACATCAATGCAATGTACTCTAGTACTAGTGACACGGCCCCTTACAAAGCAATATATGGACGAAACTATCCCCTCTTACCTCGCACCTTATTCAAAGACTCTGCAGTGCCAGCCTCCGACAGCCACCTCAACCAGCACGAAGCCCTACGAAACGATGCCTATCAGGCACTAAGAACCGCCCGATTCCGAAATACAACAAAGGCACAGAAAAAGCGAAGGCTCCATCATGCCATACCCCCCGGCGCCATGGTCATGATACATGGAAACCTGTTCAGCCCTGAGACCGGCAGAAGCAAGAAACTCCAGCCACGCTGGCGAGGCCCTTTCAAAGTGCTGGAGTTCGACAGCAATACCGAGAACTACACCATCAAACTAGAAGGACGAATGTACCGGCGTGGCAAAGCAGTGGTTCATTCAACTACAGTTAAGAGATGGCACCCAAATGACGATAGCAGATTCCCAGGACGCAGCCACTCCCGCCCAGCCCCACTACTTATCCACAACCAGGAGGAATGGGAAGTGGAGGAGATACTTGCCCATAGAAAGCGCTATGGAACCGATCAGTTCCTGATCAAATGGAAAGGTTATCCAGACTCGGAGAATAGCTGGGAACCAGTGGAAGGAATCGAGAATGTGATGACCCGTGTGCATGAGTGGTGGGAAGCCAACATGCCCGGAGAACGACTACCTCCCACCATCAACCATATAACGATAGCTTGGTCACCTACCTTACCCACCACACAACGAATACGCGAAGACACTCCTACCAGACCGGACTTCTGGGCTCCCTATGACGCAAACGAGTTTGAAAGCAGCAGTGACGAAGACCAAGCGATGGCAGATGTTATAGACACCTTTATCTAATGGCACGCTCTCTATCCGAATACCTTAAGGATGGAAAACTATGAGGAACTAAATGTGAGGCTACGCCATCAGCTTGTGGGACTGTTGGTTGACCGCGGTGCTATCCTACTTGAAAACTACTTTGATATCCTTTTGGTTGATTACTGCCTGAATTGCGAAGACCTACTGGTGGAAGTATGGGAAAGAGCGGCAGGTATCCGCGACTACTGTGATTTTCATTTCCTTTATTCCAATTGTTTTTTGCAATTGCGGACATGTGTGTTTTGTATTGGTGATGGGGATTGGGCGCTTGCAGATGAGGAATATGGCGAGGATTTTTATGAGGATTTTGATTTTCGAGATTATTGATTTGTTTAGGTAAACAGATGTTTTGTTTTGGGGAATGTAACCGGAACTGGAGTTCAGTCCGTTCGGTTCAAGGATTTGTGTAACCGGAACTGGAGTTCAGTCCGTTCGGTTCAAGGATTTGTTTTATG
>LN890995.1:563843-582555 GCA_900010015.1 Tuber aestivum | reverse complement strand
AATCACTGGAGGTGTAGTGGAGATGGAGGATGGACTTGAAGCTAGGGAGGTTTTTTTTTTTTGTATGACTCATATAAATTTTTGTTTATGGGACAAAAAGGCATATGGAGCACTAGCTATGACACCTCAAAAACCGCCCCCCCCCGGACCAGGTTGAACGACAGAGCTAAAAGAACCCTCTGTGGTAGACAAAACTACTCCTGCCCGGAATCCTTCCTGTAAACTACTTCACCCGATAACTCCGACTACCAAGTGACGAAAGAAAGCTAACTACATGACAGTGAACCAAGAACCCGCCAAAACCCCAAGAGTGAAACACCTAAAGACAGAAACCCAAACCAAACCCCTAAGGGCCAACGATCACAACTCAAATGCAATATAGGAACTACTAGGCCATATGACGAGGGCTAGGAGAAGGGAGCCGAAGCCCCAGACGTGATGGGTACAAGGGAAACCACCCCACAGGGGGCAACCGAGAAATCAGGAGAGGAGGTATGTGGCAGGTGTGCCAGCGACCGTGTGTCCTCCAGGTGATTTCAACGATTGAGGCAGTAAGGTGCCAGCTTGACAGAAGGTGGCAGTATGGTGCCAGCCGATCCCGCTGTAGAGATGAGCCCTACGCATAGCAGGTGTTTTACCGCGTCTCTCATGTAGTCCCTTGTTCTGCGAGAGATTGCCTCACTGTGGTGGAAGGCATCCCACCACCTGCCAGCTAAAAAGGCCCCAAAGAGTTGAGGAGGGGTAGGCACAATACCGTGAGCGACAACTATTAGTAACCGCTTTGTGTCCAACTAGGTAGCCACTTACGCAAGCAAGAGAATGGAGACATTGCCTGTAGCCTGTGAGCTGTTCTCTCCTACTGCAACTGAAGTCCCAGCCCTCTGTTGAAGGTGGAAATGGGGGTTGCCGACTGTGCCAACACCTAAGCGAGACGGGGTAGGAAGAGGGGAAACATCACGAAGCTGAGAGGCCTCAACCAGGGATGGAACAGAGGGAATCAAGAAATAAATCAGGACCCCCAGGGAGAGGTAAAGCAAGCCTACCTCCTGTAGCCGAGGCAAGATGGAAGGAGATGGGGGGGGGGTGGTGGTGCTGGACGATGCAAGCGACGATAGTAACAATGGTGTTGAGTTTTCAATCGCCAGAGGTGTAGCGGAGACGGAGGATGGAGTTGAAGCTAGGGATTCTTTTTTTCTTTTTTTTTGTTTAACTCATATATTCTTTGTTAAGGTACAAGAACCTGCATGGAGCGCTAGCTATGGCAAAAACAAAACGTTAATTTCAGATGCATTCCTGTGCGCCCCAGGCACCAAAACCACCCCCCCAGACCCTCTGGTATGGGCCTAACTGCACATCACGCCCGGCAAAGGAACGATCGACCCCTAGAGGGAAGGGAGGAGAGAGAAGAAAAACCCTTCAGCATCATCTTAACAAAGGAAAGAATAGATTAGGAAACCCCCAAGTGCCTCCACAGGCGTCCGCGAACCATAAAGTCCGCGGTCAGGGCCACAGTAGGACCCTGGCAAAATCCCATGATGGGGCCGGCCAGCTCAACCCAGGAGATAGTACAATACCAAGGTAGGCCAACTGGTCGTTCGGCCGGGGGCAGGCTGCAAGGGTGGAGGGAGGAAGACAGGCGAGAACTACCAGCAACAGTTGATCGAGGGGGGCAGCCGATACTGCCCAAAAGGGAGGGGGTAGACCCCAGCAGCGAGGAAGCTAGTTGCGGGAACGGCTGGATAAGCCCTGTGGTAACATCAGAGCCAGGAATGGATTGTAGCACAGCCACGATGGTGGCAGGGGTGGGAGAGGCATGGATGGAGAGCGGGAGGGGCAGGCCGTAGCCTGCCTCCTGAGTAATGGTGGGGCCCGAGGGCCCAGGCAGTAGGGTGCCAGCCAATCCTGCCAGTAGGGTACCAGCCGGTCCAGAAGGAGGGAGAGGATAAGGGCAAAGCAAGCAAAGATCAGGCCAAACAATATGGTGGGAGGCTGCAACTGGGGTCACAGGGGCAGGCAGAGCTACTCCCGATAGCCCAGAGGACCACCAGCCCAGCTTACCATTCAGCCATCACCCAGCCGCCGAAGCCGACTGTGCTGATGCTAAGCGAGGTGTAGCAAAAGCGGGGTAGAGAGGTGAGAGGCCTCATGATGAGACCCCCAAGGAGTGAAGAGGACCCTCATCAAGCAGAGACGAGATGCCAGATGAGGGAGAGGATGGAAAAGAAGCTCCGATGGGCCGAAGGATGAAAGGCATCAGCCTGCCACCCCCGGCGGGGAGGTGCATAGCTAGAGAAAAGTGGTGATGATTCCTCGGTGTTGAGTCGTTCCCAATTAGGAAATATTTTTCAATGACCGGAGGTGTAGCGGAGACGGAGGATGCACTTAAAGCTAGGGATTTTTTCTTTTTTTTTGTTTATCTCATATATTCTTTATTAAGGTACAAGAACCTGCATGGAGCGCTAGCTATGGCAAAAACAAAACCTTGATTTCAGACGCATTCCTCTGCACCCCAGGGACCAAAACAACCCCTCCAAGACCCTCTGGTATGGGCCTAACCGCGCATCCCGCCCCACAAAGAAACAATCGTCCCCTACAGGGAAGGCAGGAGAGAGAAGAAAACCCTTCAGCGTCATCTCCACAAAGGAAAGAATAGATTAGGAAATGCCCAAGTGCCTCTACAGGCGTCTGCGAACAAAATGTCTGCTGTCGGGCCCAAGATAGGACCCTGGAGAAATGCCAGGACAGGGCCGGCCAGCTCAACCCAGGAGATAGTGCAATACCAAGGTGGGCCAACCGGTCGTTCGGCCGGGGACGGGCCGCAAGCGTGGAGGGATGAAGACAGGCGAGAGATCCCAGCAACGTTTAATCGAGGGGGGCAGCCAATACTGCCCCGGAGGGAGGGGGTAGACCCCAGCTGCGAGGAAGCTGGTTGCGGGAGAGGCTGGATGATGCCTGTGGTGACAACAGAGCCAGGAAAGGATTGTAGCGCTACTACGATGGTGGCAGGAGTGAGGAAAGCGTGGAGGGAGGGCAGGAGGAGCAGGACAGGGCCTGTCTCCTCAGTGATGATGGGGCCCGAGGGCCCAGGCAGTAGGGTGCCAGCTGATCCTGGCAGTAGGGTGCCAGCCGGTCCCGCAGGAGGGGAGAGGATGAGGGGAAGGCAAACAAAGATCAGGCCAAACAATACGGTGGGAGGCTACAACTAGGGTCACAGGAGCAGGCAGAGCTGCTCCCGATAGCCCAGAGGTCCACCAACACAGCTAACCGTTCAGCCATCATCCAGCCACCAAGGCCGACCGTGCTGCTGCTAAGCGAGGTGTAGTAAAAGCGGGGCAGAGAGGTGAGAGGCCTCACGATGAGACCCCTAGGGAGTGAAGAGGACCCCCATCAAGCAGAGGCGAGATGCCAGATGGGGGAGAGGATAGAAAAGAAGCCCCGATGGGCAAAAGGATGAAAAGCATCAGGGTACACCCCCCGGCGGGGGGGTGCATGGCAAGAGAAAAGTGGTGATAAATCCTCGGTGTTGAGTCGTTCCCGATTGGGAAATATTTTTCAATGACCGGGGGTCTAGCGGAGACGGAAGATGGACTTAAGGCTAGGGATTTGTTTTTTGTTTTATTTGACTCATTTTGTATTTTGTTTATGGGACAAAAACGGCCTATGGAGCGCTAGCTATGAGGCATAAAAAACCGCCCCCCCGCGGACCAGGCCGAACGACAGAGCTAATAAAACCCTCTGCGGTAGAAAAAACTACTCCCGCCCAAAATCCTTCAGGTAAACTACGAACCAATAACCCCCACTGCCAAGCGACAAAAGAAAGCTAACTACCCGACAGTGAACCAAGAATGCGCCCAACCCCAAGAACGAAACACCTAAATGCAGAAACCCAAACCGAACCTCTAAGGGCCAATGGCCACAACTCAAATCCATCATAGGAACCCCGAGGCCATTTGACGAGGGCCAGGAGGAGGGAGCCGAAGCCGCGGGTGCATAGGGTATAAGGGAAACTACCCCGAAGGCAGCGACCGAGAAATGAGGAGAGGAGGTGTGTGGCAGGCGTACAAGCGACGGTGTTTCCTCCGGGACAACCGACGATTGAGGCAGTAAGGTACCAGCTGGAGAGGAGGTGGTAGTAGGGTACCAGCCGATCCGACTGTGGAGGAGCCCTAAGCGAAGCAGGTGTTTTACCGCGTCTCCCATGTAGTCCCTTGTTCTGGGAGAGATAGAGTCACTATAGTGGAAGGGATCCCACCACCTGCCAGCCAATGAGGCCCCAAGGAGAGGGGGAGGGGTAGACCCAAGTCCATGAGCAACAGCTATCGGTAACCACATTCGTGTCCAACTAGGCAGCCTCTTAGGGTAGTAAGAGAATGGAGAGATCGACGGAAGCCTGATGGCTGTTCTCTCCTACTGCAACTGTAGTCCCGGTCGTCTGCTGTTGGTGGAAAAGGGGTTGCCGACCGTGCCAATGCCTAAGCGAGGCGGGGTAGGAAGAGGAGAAGCATCTCGAGAATGAATCACCCTCAACCAAGGATGGAACTGAGAGAGCCAACAAATAAATAAGGCCCTCCAGGGAGAGGGGAAGCGAGCCCACCTCCTGTAGCCGAGGCTAGATGGAGGGAGGTGGGGGGGGGTGGTGGTGCTAGACGATGAAAGCCACGATAGAAACCATGGTGTGGAGCTTTCAATCCCCGGAGGTGTACCGGAGACGGAGGATAGTCTTAAAGCTAGGGACGCACCTCGATATTTATATTCCGCGTCTGGGTGGTCCCGGCCTACATCCAATCCCCTACTGACTATGTACCTGCCATACTAATGATTCAGTATCTTCGGAGTGCGAACTCCGTTTGACCCTGAAAACTAACTTCCCCGCTCTCTTCCTAAATGGAGTGATCAGCTCCGTCAAAGGACTTATCAATTACTCCTCTATGTGCATACCTTAGAGTGCATGACGAAGATAACTAACGCGACCATTGAGTTGTTATTAACCAATTGTGGCCGGTCTCCGGATGACTCTTGGTACACGCGAGCAAAGGGGCGTGTTCGTTACTACACGTATCCTTGGTAGTAACGACACTTAGAAGCCCCGACCCCTCAACGTTCAACCACCCCGCAACGTTCCACCTCTGCAGATTGTATCAGTCCAACCTCCAACCACCTCCATGTCACGACAACAAAGAACGGCTACTTTTGCCGATGCTGCACGTATCAGGCCGCTGCTTGAAAATGGACAGTCAATCCGAAAAATCTCGGAAACACGACGAGTCGAACGAATGTCACTAGGAAGGCGGCTTGCCGGAATCCCGACCCGTGCCGAAAGCGATGAAAATAGACAACTTCTCTCACATGCTCAGGAGAAGGAATTGAAGGATTGGATTCTCGAGATGCAGGACTGTGGATTCCCATGTCCTCTGCAAATAATTCGGTTCATGGCTGCAGCGATTGTGACAATGGTGCCACGCAAGAATTGGGTTGCAAAATTCATCAAGCGCCACCTCGATTTGAAGATTGTCAGAGCGGCCGCCCTCGAAAATGACCGTCAGATCATTCTCCCAGAATCAATTGAAAGGTTCTTCAATCGATTAGTGCATGTTCTTCGCCGTTATGATGTACAATGCCATGACATCTGGAATATGGATGAATCAGGACTTGCAATTGGTGATTCTTCACATTATAAACGAGTTGTCATGTGAGCCACGACTGCAAAAAAGGACCAGACCTTCACTACACCATCAGGTGCCACGAGGCTCGTTTCATGTATCGAATGCATAACACCTACTGGTAAATCGATCCCACCGTTGTTCATCACGAAGGGAACTGTTTTTCCGAAGAGCATCCTCCCAGGTTACGAACAACTTGTGGAGGGCTTCAAATTCTACCTTGCTCGAACAGCCAATGCCTTTGCGACCCAGGCCACTGGTCATGAGTGGTTAAGAAAGGTGTTCTTGCCTTATTCGAAGCCTGCTGAAGTTGGGGGGCGGATGCCCTAGCGAATTCTCATTTTGGATGGCCATGCTTCCCACAAAGGTCAAAGATTTTTTGAATTGTGCTATTATAATAAAGTCGTACGTATTTGGCTCCCGGCGCATTCATCTCACCTGCTTCAGTCTCTCAATTTGGTGACTTTTGGGGTCCTGAAGCAGTCATTTCACGATAAACTCTACCAATACATGTCCGGAGGTGTTTTGAAGATTAAGTTCCAGTTGTTCTTCAAAATTTACAAGGAGGCTCATGCTCCTGCGATTACCGAACGAAATTGCCGGCATGGATTTCGCCATGCAGGTATTATACTACTAAATATCACTGTCGCGCTCGAGGGAGCTGCCGCTTCCTATGATGATGGTGATGATGATGATGATGGCCTTCCTAGGTCCCCTCCTCAGCTTGTACAGCCTGAGTATGCAAATAAAAATGGCAGGGAGATTGCGTTGCTAGTATAACAATTCTATCAGGATGGCAAGACTTGGGAGCTTAGAAAACTAGCACAACAGGTGGGACAGAGGCTGGATGCTGCAGAAGCCCGCGATCATACTTGGCAAGCCACGCTCAACCGAGTTGAAACTGAGCTCCAGGAGTGCCAGCAACCTGCCCCAGACACGCGCCGAGCACCACCATTGCCGAACAGCCAATTCCTATCATACCGGGCAGCGGCAAGAGCAAGAGGAGTTCTTCGGTCCTCTCCTCCTTCATTACCAATTACATGTGAAGAAGATACTGTTGGAGGGGTTCATTAGAGTATGCCTTTATTTTAATGATCATGATGAATCTCCCTATGATTTTATTTTTTGTATTAGGATGATAGTCCGTAGTTGTGATGTTCAAAATTGTATTTGGTATAGCCTACGCGGGTGGAACGTTAAGGGGTGGTAGAACGTTGAGGGGTCGGGACTTCTAGACTTGCACAGGCGATAGCTCAATAACTAACTGACCAATCTGGTTCAATCAAGTCTTATCTTGTAGAGCGGAGCTCCTTCTATGTTATCCAGTGAAAACCCTGTGGTCGCTTATCTTATCCCATGGATAGTGAAAGGGTAAAGACTTGCATGATGCCTTATCGTTTTGTGGGCTAATATCTTAGCGCTACGAATACTGCGGTGGGGCCCGGAGTCGAACACGTGACCTTATGCCTTTTACTCACGCGCCGCACCGATTAGGCTTCTATGTGTAACATTAGCTCCCTCCTCTTCTAGACTCATCCTCGAGTCTTTTGTCTATAAATTCTATCTAAGGTACACCAGTAAGAAATCTAATTTAACTCTTTTTTTAGGACTCGATCCAGGTAGGGGAAAAAACCTCTGCACGTTTACTTGTCCACGCTTAGGAAAACCTTTCCTCATCATCCTACCTGAATCGTGGCATTTCCGGATTATCACTATGAAATTCCTTCACTAGATCGGTAGCATGTTCGAGATACTCCGGTAGTTCCCAGGTGTTCTCATCGTCCGAACATCCTTTCCATTTGACAAAATACTTGAGTTCTCGGATACGCTTATTGCCTCCTGAAACTCTTTTTGTGTAGGAGAGAATTTCGCTTTTAACGATTTTCTCTACCTCCCATTCGAGATCGCCATCAATATCTTCAGGTGCCTGCGGCCTCTGTTCCCTTTCGGGCCGACCTGATGTTCGGTAGGGTTCAAGGAGTGACACATGGAATACACGGTGGATTTTCCACCGGTCAGAAATCTGCAACTTAAAAGCTTGATCGCCTCTTTTTTCAAGTATTCGGAAAGGTCCATAAAGCTTTGGACTTACCTTTTTGGAAGGGCACTTCGTCCCAATATTTTTTTACGTTGAGCATTACTCTATCGCCAACTTTGTAGTCTGGTTGTTGTTTGACTTTAGGGTCGTAGTATCTGCTCATTGCTTCTCAAGTAAGTTGTAGAGTGTCTCATACCTGTTGATGTATTTCCTTCATCCAGGGAGCGTAGGTTGTTGCTCCAGGATTCTGTACTTCGCTTTCTTTCATCCACTCCGTTTGTGGATGATATCCGTAATTTGCATAGAACGGGGTTAAACCGTGCGCTTGGGTTACGGAGTTATTGTACGTGTGCTGGGCTAATAGGAGTAAAGAACACCAATCGTCCTGATCGTAGTTGACGAAACTTCGAAGGTAACCTTCCAGCACTTGGTTGGTTCTTTCGGTTTGTCCGTCGGCCTGTGGGTGATAGGCGGTTGACATTCTTCTTTTAATTCCTAATGTTTCCAACAGTGATTCCCAAAATTCTCCTGCAAACTTAGCGTCCATATCGGAAACGATTTCGGTGGGCAACCCGTGAAGTTTCCAAACTTCTCGCCTAAATGCAGTTGCCACATCCTTAGCACTGGCGGTTCCTGGTAGTGGAAAAAAGTGGGCCATTTTGGTAAAACGAGCGACGACATCCCTAATTTGGGTGTTGTCGTTTGATGGAGGAAGTTGAGTAATGAAATCCGTAGAAACGGAGCTCCATGCTGCGAAAGGTATTGGTAACGGTTGTAGGAAACCGTACTTGGCGTGTCTCGGGGCTTTACTATGTTGGCATTCATCACATGACGTACATAGTCTTGGACCCAGTCGCTAAGTCCTTTCCAGTAGAAATCTCTGGTAATAATCTCTAGGGTTTTCTCTTGTCCGAACTGGCCAGCTACTTTTGAGTCGTGGCACCTTTTCGCGATCAAGGTTTATAGTTCCTCTGAGGCTGGTACGTACAGCCTATTTTTGAAATAGATGAGCCCATTCTTTGTTGACCAGTCCTTAGGCCATTGTGCGTTATCGTCTCTTAACTTTTCCAATTCTTTTCTTCCGGATTCCCAGTCCTTGTCTTCCTTTCCAGCCTCCTTTACCGATGACGTAAACTCTTCATGGAACTTCTTGGGGTTTGCATTTAGCACGACCCTGGTTGCCATGACCACTGATTCTTTGTGCAGTTGGTCATGGGTTGTTTCGTGGGTTAGGTCAAAGTGTTGGTTGAGCTTTGTATCCTCATTTAGGAAGCCGATGTGAGGTGAGGTCTCGGTTAATCCTGTTACCGTGCTTCCGAATCCCTGTTCGCCTCTTTCCATATTATCTAACTCTATTTCTTCTCGGAGTTCCCCAGTATGAATCCTTTCTAAGATTAACTGGGCGATCTTACTACCAGCCAATGCTTTGTAGTCCATCCCATGCGTGTTGTATAACAGCACCTTTACCTCTCCACGGTAGTCCGCATCGATCACACCAGCGCGGGTGTAAATCCCATACTTGGTGGCTAAACCACTTTTTGGTGCGATGCGTCCGTAGGTTCCTTTTAGTACTGCAATTGCTATTCCTCTTTCCAGTAAGGCTTGTCCTTTGCCTGGTACGATGGTATCTTTTAATGCGTACAAGTCGTAACCAGCCGCTTCGCTGGTCCTCTTTGCTGGTAGTTTCGCTTCGGGACAGAGGTGCATTGCTCGGAATAAATTTTGTGTAGGGTTCGATGGAACTACCTCGTCTTCCTCCGAACCCAGTACGATGGAAATTCCGATAACGGCAAAGTGAGCCGGTTTCAAAACTGACTGCTCAGTTCGTTGAGCTCCTCCCTCTGGGCCGTACTCCGGCCGCCTACTTAGCGCATGCGGCTTTCTGCCGCTTGTGCCTGGTGGGTAAACGATTTTAAAATTGAAATCGGTCAGCTTTTGCGCCCACCGTATTTGTCGGGCGCTCCAGGCCTTTGTGGTGAGGAAGTACTGTAGATTCTGGCGATCAGTGTACCTGGTGATCAGACGATCCGTACCCCTCAGATAGTGGCGCCATTCCGGGAACGCTTCGACTATGGCAAGAAGTTCCTTGTCGTGAATGTCGTAATTGCGTTCAGCGGGATTCAAGTTACGGGAGTGGTACGCGATTGGGTGTAAACGCTTCTCAATGAACTGAGAAAGTACGCAACCTAAAGCAAAATTGCTGGCGTCTGTCTCCACGACCGTATCCCTTTCTGTCTTGAAATGGCACAATATTGGTGCGGTAACGAATTTTTCTTTTAACAGCTCCAAGGATTCGTTTGCTTTGTTTGTCCATAGGAAACCCCCCGGGGTTACTTTTAGTAATTCAGTAATAGGTTTGCAAATAGCCGAGAAGTTCTTTATGAATCTTCTATAGAAATTTACGAAACTCATAAAGATCTGGATGTCCCTTATGGACTTAGGTGGCACCCATTTCTTAATGGCGTCCACTTTTCTATCGCTCATTGATACCGCTATCGTTGGGATGATATAACCCAAAAATTCTAACTCTTTGACATGGAAGACAGATTTCGTTAGCGAGATGGCTAAGCGGTACTTTCGTAGTTGTCGTAAAACATTTCGTACAACCTCAATGTGTTGTCTTTCGGTTTTGGAATAGATCAGGATATCATCGATGTAGCAGACGACTCCTTGATCCAAGAATTCTCGTAGTACCGTATTCATCATTCCTTGGAATGTCGCAGGGGCATTAATTAGGCCAAATGGCATAACCTCGTATTGCCATAACCCCCATTCTGTTCCAAAAGCTGTCATCTTCTTGTATTTCTCCTTTGGTTCTTTCTTTCTTGGCTCTCCTCCCGCTATACGTACCAGATTATATCCTTTCGCTAAATCGGTTCGGGATAAAATCTCTGAACCTTCCACTCTATCGCTTAACTCCGACAGGAGTGGTAGGGGATATTTGTTGGCCACGGTAAGTTTGTTTAACTTTCGGTAATCGACGCAAAGTCGTAGGCCGCCACCCGGTTTTGCGGCGAAAAGGACAGGTGCTTAGTACAGTGACTCGCTTGGTACTATTTTTCCTTGTTTGATCATTTCATCATGGTATTCCCGTAGCCCCTTGAGTGCTTTTTGTGACATTGGATAAATCGGTCCTCAAGATGGTTGGGCTCCTTCAACCAAGTCAATTTTATGGTCGAATGCGCGGTTGTCGGGTAATCGGTCCGAAGCTTGTGTGGAAAAAACATCTTTGTAGTCGCGGTAGCATTTTGGTAATCGTTCCCAGATTACATCCCATGGTTCATCGGGTTACTGAAATGGAGCGATCATGCCTTTGGCGAGCATTCGTCCGATGAACATCGCTTTTTCATCGAATAGGAGTGACTCGTCCCATTTGACTTTGAGGTGTTCTTGTGTGGATCCTACATGGTCCGCACATTTGTCGTCCGTAAACTTCCACGATTTCGGGTCACCAATATTGTTGATTGGGTGTGGGTTGTGCCACCAACCAAAAGGTATAATCATGTCCTGTGCGGCCGTATTGACTACGTCGCAGGACACTAGCGTGGAGTGCTGATTGGTGCCTATTTCTAATCATATCGGGTGGGTGAAGAGCCACCTGTTTTCCCTAGAAGGTTTGCCATCAAACCCTTCAATTTGGAGAGGTTTATCTCTTCTCTCCGTCGGTATGCCTAATCGTTGCACTAAAGATTTACTAATGACGAAGATATTTGAACCCGAGTCTAATAACACGCAAATCGGTACTCGTTCTTTGTTGGAGCGGAGAAACGCTGTGCCTTCTGGGCACTTGTACCACTCTGGTTCGGGTACGGTTAATTTGGTTTGCTTAGGACCTGCAATGGGGCCCCCGTTAGTTGTCTGTCGTTTGCTCATGGTTGCAGAAGTGGTGATTGTTACCACGCCAGCATGGTTTCGGCTACTAAAGCCTCCTCAGACAACGTTGGGACATTTCGCTTGAATACCCTCAATAATAATATTTAATCATACCGAACTCAGAAACCCAAACTGAGTTGAGGAGCGACCTTTTAACCCGGCCTTAGGGTTTTCTTTCGATTCCCATGATGGGGGGACCCCCTGGCGCGAGCACGCTGTCCCCATTTCCCTCATCCTGATCATGGACTACCCCATTGCCGTCGCCATGGGTGCCCCTTCCCGTACTTGCACCAGCCTCGCTTGCGAGATGCCCCATTTTGACTAATGCGTGTGGAGTCTTTGGACATTGGGTTGTCTTCCCTCGCGCAGCGCCATTGTAAACTGGTACGTCTTTCTGGGACTCTTTCTATCGAGTGTATAACCTTGCTGAGCGCTCTATTACCAGTTTCGACTCATATCAGGCTGCGTCCAGCCAGCTTGGACTCCTGTCTAGCTGGTTTGATAGGTGTGCACTATCTGGTCTTACCCCCGATCTTCTTGTCCACTTTTTCTCATGCAACGCCTGTAGAGGCCTCCGAAGGGTGTGCATCCTGCTCCTTAGGCACTTTGCATCCTTCGGCGCTTTCTCGGAGTGCCCCTCTGCGTCATTCTTGCATAATGCGTTCCAAAGAGCATCTATTCATAGGTCGGGGAGAGATGTACTGTCAAGCAAGATCCCGTATTTGTTCGTCTTGTTGACCATCCTATGTAGGGTGTGCTTCCCTTGTGCAGATGCTCCACCATTGGCCTCCTACCTCGTTCCTATACCCTTCCTTAGTCCAAGGTAGTTTCCCAAATGCGAGATGCTGGGTTTGCTCGAGTTTGGCCCATCTTTCCACCCGCAGGTGTTGGGGGGACTTCAACTCGTCGGGTTCCTGGGACTGCGATCCTGCGCCCAGTAGTCCGATTTACCGCGGCGGCCATTCGACAATCTGCCGCCTTGTGATTAGTGAGTCCACAGCGCGTGCAGTCATCCTTTTTGCGCCGTGAGTCGATTATACCTTGTGGGATTCTGTCATCCGCCGATTTCCAATCAGCGTGCACTCGTTTCGTAGGCGAGTGGCTCGTTGTCACGGGTTTCCATTTGCCCTTGGTATCACTTTTCGGTGGGGACCATGTTTTCGCCTTGCTTTTCGGGTTACTAGACCGGTCCCCGTCCACGTTTTTTCGGTACAGAGTGTTCGTCGCGGAGCTTCCGCTAGCGAGGCCTTGTTGCTCGTTGTACTCTTCACCCTTTTGTCCTACCGCCCGCAGTCGATTGATCTAATCCGTATCACTATCAACTTCTTCGTACGACATTCTGAGAAGTATGGAGTGTGGGAGTTTACTCTCCACCTGTTGCCTCCAACTTGGTCCTTTCAATTGCCCATAAACATTGACAATTTTCAGCCTCGTCAAGTAGGCTTCAATGGTCTTGTCGTAGGATACTTTCGTCATGTCGTTTAGCACTATTCGCGCTCGGTTATGTGGGGAGTATCTCTGAAGAACTTTCACACGAAAATTTTCTCACAACTGGAGCACCTCTCTCCTCTCGTATCCCGCTAGTCCACTCATGGCATTCCTATACCATTCCGTGAATGGAGCGACATCGGGACCCTGTGTCCTTCCCATTGCGCATACGATCTTGTGGTGGTCGTCTTCCCAATGTAGAGGAGTTCGTTTAAAGTAGTCCTCACAGGCAGTGACCCAACTTTCGATCGTTTGCCATTTTTTGTTCTCGAAGAAGGGAGGTAGCTCGGCGGGTTTTCCTTACCACTCTGACTACTGCTCGTGACAGTATTTCGGTGACCTCATTTGCTCCTCCTTCTGGCCTTGGCCAACCAAATGGTCCATTGTTGCCTCCACTACCGGGAGGTCCTCCTCCTCCGCCGGGAGGTCCACCGCCTCCACCAGTAGGTCCACCGCCTCCACCAGTAGGTCCACCGCCTCCGCCAGGAGGTCCACCGCCTCCCCCTGGAGGTCCCGAAGGTCCTTCCTCATCTCCTTCGCTTTCACTGGGTCGGCTCGATGGTCCATGTCCACCACTGGGGTCCTTCTTTGGTGGGATGGGGGGGGGCGTAGAAACTACGGTCCTTGGCTTCTGCAGGTGGAATAGTTCCTCCTTCAGCAGCTTCCCCATACTGGTTTTGCTGAGTATCACCTTCCTCTATCGGGGTCGGTGCTCGTTGCTTTCCCTTTCTGAATCTGTTTTCTAAGGCCATTTCGACTGCATTAGCCACTAGGTCTACCATTTCTGACCCATGGCTGGCAAAATCCTTCTGAATGTCTATTTGAAATGTGGACATTTTGGTGCTCAAATTTGTTATTTGAGAGCTCTGGTCTGCTATAGCCTTACTTACCGCTTCTCGGTGTTTACTTGCGTTATCGACATACTGTCCTAGGCATTCTTTGATCGTTGCCTTGAGCTTCTCGTGTTCAACGATGATGTCGGTTCGTAATTTATTGAGGGCCTTTTGGTCCTCCACGGCTTGTTGTTTGACCTGGTCAATCATTTCGGCCAAAGTACTGGTTCATTGTATAGCTTCTATGCTACGATCTCCTGCTTCTCGTTCCAACTGTGCAGTCATTCTAGATTGCTCTTGTGCTACGAAGTTTTGGCGAGCCAGTTCTTCCTTTATGCACACATGGTAGCTCTCCAGTTCCGCTTCCATGTAGGCTTGGAAGCCCGTTGCCGCCAGTTCCAAGCGACTTAGTTCATCTCCCGTGAGCTTTTCCCCAGCATCAAACCTTTTCTTGGTTTCGGCTACCTCATCGGCAACCTTTTTTCCTGCCTTGAACAGGGCCATATAATTAATTTGATGCTCATTTCGGGTGTGAGTAATGTTACGGTCAAGTTGACCAGTAACCTTTCCCAAGAACGCGGCAAATTTGGAGAGACTGTCTGGGTCGGGTGGGGCAGGACTTCCGGTTGGAGATCCCTGGTGGGATGGTGACTTCCAAATTCTCGATGGACCTATTGGTCCCAAGTCGAACGGTGATGTGTTCATGTTGCTAGATGTATGTCTCATTTTGGGCAATAATCCACCAATTGCTGTGGAACCCCATCTTGCGGTAGATACTAGGGGTTCCGCAGTTTCCTCTATTTCGGTATCAGGCGGTTCACCGCTCTGTGTGATTCGAGGTATGTTTGACATATCGCTGCTCATTTACCTCGGGTTGGTAAGTCAGTTCGATTTCCAATGCCTAAGGAGCCACGGATCCCTCGTATCTATCTTCGCTTGGGGAGAAAAAGTAGGTTTCGTTGTTGTACGTTGTATCCCCGGTGGGTTCCTCGTAAGGTTCCCAGTCAGGGTCGTTGGAGTAGTAGTGGAAGAAATCAGGTTCCAACCACTCTTCTGCGTAGGTGAACCAAGACGGCTCATCTTCTGCGAAAAGGGGAATATCTACTAGTTCGGATTCCCAGATGGTTTTGAAGGAGGTGTAGATAGGCGTGGATCGTGGTTCGTAGGTGGTGTTTGAATGTTCTTCAAATTACACCAACAAAATTTGTGGTCTTATCGAGATCAGTCAAACAGCCTTGGTAACCAGAGGTTATCAATATAGTATTATAGGGTAGGTAACTCTAAAGTCAAGCGAGTATACCCTCGGCCCCGTAATCTTCTGTCTCGGAGATAGTCAAGAAGGCTCGTAAATATGGAAATAAAGTAGAACGAATATATTGATAAGATCTCTTCTCCGGTCGCTGATGATAGTCTTAAAGCTAGGGATTTTTTTTTTTTTGTTCGACTCATTGATTATTTGTTTAGGGTACAAAAAACGTATGGAGCGCTAGCGATGACGACAAAAAACCCATATCCCTCCTCTCGCCACAGGAAAAAGCCAACCCCCAAAGCCCCTCTGGTATGGAGCCAACCGCACATCTCGCCTTCAAGAAAAGAAACCCAAGCCCGGCTAGATGGACGAACAAGGAAATCCTAACTAAGAAGAAAGCAGGAAGGGCCAGGAAAACCCGCTGAGAAATCCCAAATGACAAAAGAAAGGGTAGTAGCAAGCCACGTAGGCCCCGAAGGGCGAGTCCACTGATTCAAGCGGGAAGCGACGCCCGAAGCGCGCTAAGATAGGGGGCCCCACCCAGACCCACTCCAAGGAGACAGTGCAATACCATAGAGGGAAGGAGGAGACCAGCCGGCCGTGGGCGATAACCGGGGGGAGGGGAAGGAGTACCAGTAGGGTGCCAGCCGATCCGACCGTAGAGAGAGGGGAGCGCAGGGGTAGACCCAAAGACCGTAAACAATGTCTATCAGAATCGCGTTCGTGTCTGACTAGGCAGCCTCTTAGGGGAACAAGAGAATGGGGAGATCGACCGTAGCCTGCTGGCTGTTCTCCCCTACTGCAACTGTAGTCCCGGCCGTCTGACAATGGTGGTTAAGGGGTTGCCGACCGTGAGAAGGCTAAGCGAGGCCAACTCAGGAGGAGGAGAGGACTCCCCACCACGCATGGGGGGAGGAGGAAGGGGGAGTAAGGAAGATCATCAACGGCCGCCTAGGCAAAGCATAGCAGGTGTTTTCCCGCGTCTCTCATGTAGTCCCTTGTTCTGGGAGAGATAGCGTCACTGTAGTGGAAGGGATCCCACCACCTGCTAGCCAGCGAAGGAGGGCCTCCGACCGACCAACCCCCAAGGAGAGAGATGGCCCTGGGACAGTAGACCGAGGTCCATACCTCTGGGCAGGAGAGGAGAGAGGAGCCAGACTCCCCTAGGCAGAAGCCAAAGGCAGGAGTGGGCAGGAGGGAGGCAGATGTTTCACGACGAAACAAAAAACTCACGATCAAAACCGTGGTGTTGAGTTTTCAATCGCCGGAGGTGTAGCGGAGACGGAGGATGGTCTTAAAGCTAGGGAGGCACCTCAATATTTCCATTCCCCGTCTGGCTGGTCCCGGCCTACATCCAATCCCCTACTGACTATGTACCTGCCATACTAACGATTCAGTATCTTCGGAGTGCGAACTCCGTTTGACCCTGAAAACTAACTTCCCCGCTCTCTTCCTAAATGAAGTGATCAGCTCCGTCAAAGGACTTATCAATGACTCCTCTATGTGCATACCTTAGAGTGCATGACGAAGATAACTAACGCGACCATTGAGTTGTTATTAACCAATCGTGACCGGTCTCCGGATGACTCTTGGTACACACGAGCAAAGGGGCGTGTTCGTTACTACACATATCATTGGTAGTAACGACACTTAGATTTGCCGAGGGGATAGCTTAATAACTAACCGACCAATCGGGTTCAATCAAGTCTTATCCTGTAGAGCGGAGCTCCTTGTATGTTATCCAGTGAAAACCCCTCGGTCCCTTATCTTATCCCATGGATAGTGAAAGGGTAACGACTTGCATGATGCCTTATTGTTTCGTGGGCTAATATCTTAGCGCTACGAATACCGCGGTGGAGCCCGCAGTCGAACATGTGACCTTATGCTTTTAGTCACGTGCCACACCGATTACGCTTCTATGTGTAACAGTGTAGTCGTTTCTCGATCAATTGAGAGAGAAAGCAACCCAAAGCGAAATCGCTAGCATCTATTTCCACTACGGTATCCCTTTCTGGTTAGAAATGGCACAACATTGGTGCAATAACTAATTTTTCATTCCGTACTTCAAAGGATTCGTTTGTGTCACAGCCACCCAGCCATGGAGCCGGAATATGCATGGGGTTTTGGTTGCATACACTGGTTGTGGTTTGCTTAGTTGCATAGTTGGATTTCCTTTGTCTAAGTGATTGGAGTGTGTTGCCGGGCAACGGAGTGGGGCAGAACCGGATGCAAGGATCGCGGCTGCGGGTGACGCCAACGACTTTCTTTTGTATTAGTTATCATGGAGGATTTCTTTGATATGTAAGCGGATGTGCCCCCTTTTATTTTACATTCTTTATGTAATCTGGTAATCTCCTTTGGACACCCTTTCTTAGGGGTCTGAACCACCGGATCCCTCCTCGTCCGTGACTTTATCTCGCGATAGTTTCAGGTCTGTGTTTGTGAAGGAATCTTTACCTTCCCTTACAGTTATTAACCTCCAAGGGCTTTGTCCTTTCGCGTGTTGCCTTTAGGTTCTTTGTTTCCGTCGTTCGTGGTCTACGGTCGGTCGCTACTATGTCTAAGCGAGGTTCTTCCCTTTCAGCGGGCAAGGTCGCTGCGGCCTTGTCTTCCCTCTCGGTGTCGGTAGATGACGCTTCTCTTCTTTGAAAGGAGGTCTCCCAGCTTCGCCATCACGTTTCAGTTCTCTCCGGCCGTCTCCATCGGGTGGAGCTGGCGTGTGCGGCCCTGGCAGCGGCCGGGCGTCCACCCTCTCTTTCTTTGGGCAGGATCAATGAGGACCTGCCACCTCGCTCTGGGGTTGTGGCTGAGGAAGAGGAGCTGGCGCTGGTGCAGTTGCCCACGCTAGGGTCCTTCCCTTCGGGGATGCCGGCGCCTGAGCCATTCGTGGCTGAGCCCGGGGTGGTGGCTAACCCTGCTGCGGGTGTGGCGTCCAGGGTACCTGGTGTCCCTTGGTTCGCCGATTTGTTATCGGTTCTTCCCCTCCCGCAGCCCTGCCGGGCAGTCCCCCGTTCGAGGAGCCCCCGGCGGGCTCAGTTGCGTCAACGGACTCGATCGTTATGGCAGTGATGGACACTGCATATGGGCCGGAGCTTCCTCGCAGCTTCTGTTGGTCGGGGCATTGGACCTTGTCGGTGCCGCCTATGGCGCGGCGAGCATTGAGTTCCCCTCCGCAGCATCAGGGCAATGTTGTAGAGACTTCGGTTTCTATGGCATACTTCCTGGCGTTGAGGGTACCATGACAGCAGGCTAGGAAGCGGGCACTAGTGGAGGAGGCGGTGGTGCCCGAGGATGACGAACTGATGCTGGCGTGTCCTGGTGACAACTCTGGCAGTAAGAGGCGTCCGCGTCGACAGCGCGCCCAGAGGGACTGGGGTCTGTGAGGCCTTGGTGTGGGTGTTTCTACTGTGGAGGATTTACTTTGTTGGGTCTACAGGACCATCAGCGAAAATAAATCCTGCGTCAGATGCGCGGGCGCCGCGTCCGGACGCCCGGTGTTTTTCCCCTGCGTCCCCTGCGTCCTGTGCGTCTGGTCTTGCGTTGCAACGGCCAGCCGCATCCGCTGCGTCCT
>LN890995.1:530157-548450 GCA_900010015.1 Tuber aestivum | reverse complement strand
AGGAATACATGTAATAAGGGAATAACTTGCAGAGAGATGACGTGACGCTGAACTCCATAGACGTCATGTAGCTACTTGTACGAAACTTGAAGTTTACGACGCAATCGTGCACTGTAAAAGAGCCAAAGGTGAAGAAAGCAGAACCAGGCCCAACGGTAGAAATTGTGAGAAAAATGTATCAATCCGGATGTGCGGGTGGAGAACACGACACCAGAGCGAAATGGGGGCCGGGCATGGTCCAGATCACAGACGAAATATTCATGGGGTGTCAGGATTTTGGAACCAGATACCATGATATCCGGATCAACCAAGAGTGCTATGTAGACGTCCAGATAGGAGGACGAACATACCAGAACCGCCCAGAGTTGTCAAGGAGATGGGGCGTCGAGTCCAGATGGTGAGGCGCGCGGTTAACCGAGTTAGGAGAGGGGAGGATTCAGTAATTGGAATCGGGATGGAGAACGGGAGGAGTTAGGTAGGTACAGCGCGATGTGCTCAGGTGCCGGGGGATTGGGACGATGAGGGGGTGCGGCATAGACAGTCCGGACGTAGCGGGCGTCGGGAGCGACGTCCAGATGGGAGCAGGGCGCGGCAACGAGAAAGCGGGGAGTTCGGGCGCCAGGGCGCCGCAGCATCGCGTCCTGAGTAACGGTTTGCGTCCTGTGCGTCCTGTGCGTCTGACGCACAGGACGCACAGGACGCAAGCATCTTTTTTTGCTGATGACCGTATTCAGACCGGATTTGATATTTTGATTGGCTTTATTTTGGGATAGTCGCCGGCTGTAACTGCCTTCCCCTCGCTTGGTCGGACCAAGGACTTCAGTCGCTCTGTTCCTGGCGGGTTAGGTGTTGGTTTGTTGGTTGGGGCGGGGGTGGTGGGGGCTGTTGATGGACTTGTATCTACTTTTCGTGTTTGCTCACTCGCGGAGGTGTTATTGGTTTGGGTTTGGAGGTTCCTGGCCTTGTTTATAGTTGTTGGCTGCACTGGTGTATTGTGGGGACCCTGGCCCGAGGCTGTTGCTTTCGAGTGCAGTTCCAGTCCGCTTGTGGTCGACCGGAGGCCCGCCCAACCTTATGTCGGGTGTATGATAGGATGATTGCTCGACCATACGCCATATTTTGGCACGGCCAGTATAAATAAAATTAGATATAATTTGGACACTTGTACCCAGGAATTACACACTGTCTTCTGCTTCACATCCTTCTGAACCCGTGAATCCTGACCCCGAACCCCTGACTCTTGAACATTGTACAACTCGGTTAGGTTGTATGACAGTTCCTAGACCTCGCCTCCGAATTCCTGCCCATCGGTCATGGCCACCCGTCCATGGAGACGCAATGTGCATGGGGTTTTTGTTGCATATAGTCGTTATGGTTTCTTTGGTTGCATGGTGGGGTTTCCTTTGTACAAGTCATTGGAGTACGTTGCTGCGCAATGGAATGTGATGGAACCGGACGGACGGATCGCGGCTGCACACGACCCCAAGGACTTTCTTTTGTATTAGTTATCATTGAGGATTTCTTTGGTATATACGGGGGTGTGCCCCCTTATATTTTACGTTCGTTACGCAATCTGGTAATCTCCTTTGGACACCCTTTCTTACGTGCCAGGGATATTCCTTTACCTCTTTGAAGCTTTTCGGCTCGGTTATTTATTTTGCACTTTGTTTGTTGATTTTGTTTCGCGCTACCTGAGACATCTTCGCTACTTTTCTCCCCTCGCTTAGGGTCGAGTTGGTGTGCTACCTAGCCTCGAAGGCACTTTGGGCGAGATATCCGCGGTTTAAGCCCGGTAATCCCAGGTGCAGTCGGGCGGGCAGACATGTCGTCTCCCTCCCATTGTCCTCAGGCTTCGGCCTCGTCGTTTGAGGTTTCCTCGTCCATGCTCACGGATGTGGAGCCTTCCCCCTTTACCTTGGGTGCGCCCTCGGTTATCTTCGACGTCCCGGTTCCAGCGCACAAGGCTGTGAAACACCGCCGCGCCCTCGTCGGATTTGAGACACGGTCCTACCGTGCGCCGGGAGGTGACTACAAGTTCCTCTCGTTTGACCACAGTTACGGTTGCGACAACGCCATGGATGAGGCGTTTGATAATGAAGTGCGGGCCATGGTTGCTAATGCCAAGCTTGTCACGATGAAAGAGGTGGAATGTTTGGTGAAGGGTTGTTTAGTGGGGAGGGGTTGTGAGGCTGGATGTGGCCTTGACCTTGCCTCGACTACCGGATTTTTCGACCGGCACAATCCTGATGGGGGATCGGAATTTACACCATCCCACAGCTCCTCGGCTCCTGGTGACTCACAAGCGGTGATCCCGGAGACCTCCGTCCCGGCCCCTCCAGAGACCAGCACTCCCGACGTTGGGGAACCCTCGAGTTGGGCATCAACCCCTCCAAGACGGGTGTTGTCTCAAGTAGTTGTGGACGTGATGGCGCCAGCAACATTGGCACCCTTGGCTTGGAGGAGTCACTCCACCCCCTCCCTGATGGCCTCGATGTCGTCCGGCCACAGGAGGGTCTACGAGAAAGGAACGTTTGATCTTAGCGCCAGGTCAGACTCCGACTACAAACCCACGCCGCCCCCATTTGTGGAACGAAAACGGCGTGAACGATCCCCTTCCCCTGACCCAACCCTGGTGTCTGTATCCAGCGGCAGCTCGGGTTCGGTGCTCACTCCTACCAAGGGAGTGCCGACTAAGGAAGGAAGAAAGATGATGGTCATCCCCAGGGAACAACTAACCTTGGGTGAGATCAGGCAGCAGACTGCTCCGGGGCTTAAGCTGGTCCCTTACCCAGCTTCTACTATTGAGTCATCGGATAGGGCAAGTTCCCCTCCTTTGGCTACTGCTGATGTGCTTCCTTCCTCGGAGGTAATGGCTAGAGATACCCCCATGGAAATGGGTGGTAACAGGAATACTGAGGCTACCGGCCTAGGGGACAGCAAATGGTTTGATCTGGAAGCAGTCCCCTCTTCCCCGGTTCGATCCAGTTCGCCTATTGTGGCGCAGCCCCCCACCCAACCCGAGTCAATGGATGCGGATGTGGCAAGGACAAGGGATGCCATGAGGCAGTTTGATGAGGCGGACGAGGCGATGAGGCGCGTGGATGAGGAGATGTATGCCCCCCCCTCAAGACGCTCAGATTCGGTGGTATCCCGGGACTTGATTCTTGGGGTACTTAATGAGATAGGAACACCTGCCGCCATCCCGTGTACTGGTGATGCCCCTAGTCCCCCGGCAGATAGCTCAGACTCGAGTTCAGAGTCGGACTACCAGGACGAGGAGGTGAGACAGATTTTGTTTGGTGGAAATGAAGGTTATGATAACCTGGGGGATGTTACGGGAGACATGGAGGTGATCTTCCGGGTATTGGATGAGTTCCGATCAATGCACAGAGACCTGAGATCGAGGGTCTTCGAGCTTGAGGAAGAAAATAGGAGGTTTAGGGCAATGGGTGAGAAGGGAATGAAGGCTGCTGAAGAGTCCCCTGCCCCTCCCCCCTCTCCTGTTGCAAGAAGCACTCCATCTGTGAGTGGGGAGTCAGCGGAGGCTGCTCCTACTGCTAAGAAGGTGTCTTGGGCCACAGTGGCCAATAGGCATATGGCATCGGATGCCACCAAAGCTGCACCCTCCTCGGCCCCCTCCAAGGCTGACGATAAGGAGAAGAAGTGTGGCACCTGTAATGTTATTGGGCACTTTGCGCGAGACTGCAAGCGGCCCGGGAAGGGGAAGAAGAAGCCTGTGGAGGTGGCTCTCCCACTGCCATTAGGAGGTAGCTCGTCAAGCTCCGCCAGTTCAGACAGTGATGGTGGAGTATCCGTTACCCCCACCCCCAAGACTGACACGAAGGCCGCGACCAAGCCTAAACTGGTCCAGATGAAGAAACCCCAAGTGGTTGAAACATCTCCGTCGACTGAGGAGTCGTCCCTCCCGGAGGGACCGGCTGCCGCCGTGCCTGGTGCCTGGAAGACTGTGGTGGGTAAGAAGAGTTACCTGGCTAATACTAGGTTCGACAAGGGTGATAGCAAGATGCCGGCACCCCCCTCCTCCTCACCAACCCCCAAGGCCAAGAGCCGGGGCCTCACCATTAGGTTTCTCAACAGGAAATCAGTGGAGCTACCGGATGGCGTTACGACCGAGACCATTAGGTCTCGCATCAACATCCTCCTGTCCAACAAGGGCAGAGTTGCTGGGACGGTCCCGTACGTCAAAGAAGCGGTATTCCGGACCCCCATCGGCTGCATCTTCATGACGCTTGCACAGCATGAAGTCGGCCAGATTAGTGGACAGCTGGAAAGGATCAGGATGATCCTCCTCAAAGAACTGGCCATTCCGGACTTCGAGTTCCAGCGCGATATGGACAAGATTACCATTCGCGTGGGCCAGGTTCCCTTGGCTGACACCGGGTATGGGTCTGTTTGGAAGGTGGACTCGTGGACTGGTGACAAGGCTTATGATGGTCTCCGGCTTGACATGGAGCAATCCAACCTGGGTGTCAACACTGCCGGACGGCCTGCCCTATTGGGATCCGCCAAGGCCATGCGACAGCACAACGCCACAACCTGCGGCATCAGATTTGTGGTTGAAAAGAACGAGGCCATTTTGGAGGCCTTGGCCAAGGGCACGGTTTGTTTGAGGGGTCGCCCCAGACCTGTGAGGGTCTTCATGGAGCATCGCCCTCCGGTGGTTTGCCAGAGGTGTCTCCAGGTTGGACACATGCAGGTTACCTGCGCCTTCCCCTCCCGGTGTCGATTTTGTTTGGGGTCACACTTGTCCAAGGACCATGAGTGTGGCATGATTAACTGCCCTGGTGTTAAAGGGAACGCTTGTTCTCATACCCGGAGGCTGTGTTTACTATGTGATAGGTCGGACCACTTTACGGGCCACCTATCCTGCACTGCGACTGAGACCCGCGGCACCCCCCCCACACTTCCGCTGCCTGCTCCCTCACCCGAGACCGTAGACGACACTGCCCGTAAGGGTGTGTCCGACCGGACGATGAACCGGAGGATCCGTGAAGAGGCTGGGAACCCACGGGACCCTCAGTACACCAGGGTACTTAACGCTGCTGAGAACCTCACCCAGGCCACCATTGTGCCGTCCGGGAAGTATACCGGGAAGTGCAGAAACTGCAGCAAGGTCGGGCACATGGCTTTCGAGTGCAAACAGGCGCTCAGGTGCAACAACTGTCACGAGGTTGGGCACATGTTCAAGAGCTGTGAGAAGGAGAGGGTGTTCCGGTGCTTCAACTGTCATGAGGAGGGACACAGTGGCAAGGAATGTCAGGAAGAAAAGAGGCCGAGGGGGCCTAGGAAGAACAGGAACAGGAAGAAGACGTCTTCCAAAGGCAAGGAAGTTGATCCTTCTCCCTCCCCTCCCCCACCTCCCCCTGTGACGCCTCCGATACCTACTAAGAAGAATGGGCTTCCACGGATTGGACGCCTTGACAAGACCAAATATCTCGGCGAGATGCTTGAAGATCCCGTGGTCACGGGTTATATGACCATGCATGGTGAGGGCTCAGTGAGCTTACGTGGTTCCGCAGAATCTCCATTTTAATGCATTTTACAACCCTTGCATTAAACGTTGGGAAGGGGGTGAGGAATCGGGAGGCGGCGTTTGATTTGTTTTCTTATGTTGATTTGTTTTTTGTTTTGGAACCACCAGTTGATGCTGATGGTTTGCATGTGCCACATGAGGCTAACGGGTGGGATTTATTTTCATTTGTTAAAGGATCAGGCGTTGAGGTTTTTGTGCGCTCATCTTTGTGTGGGCTGTTTGATGTGGTGGAGCATGAGAGATGTTTTTCGTTGGTGCGATGCTATGATGAGGGGGTGGAAAGGAAGTTGGCGGGTGTGTAACTTCCTCCTAAGGAGGGGAAGGGATTGTTTTGTGGAGAGTTGGAGAAGCTGGTAGGGTGTGATGTGTTGCTGGGCGATTGGAATGCCCGCGATGCATACTGGGATCCTGCTGGGAGCAACTACAGGGGGGAATGGTTGAGGAAGTGGATGACTGATAATCAGTACAACATGACCTTCCCCCGCGAGCCCACATTCAGGAATATATCTAGGATCGACTTGTGCTTACATTACGCCAACTCGATCCGTCACCGATATAGCGATGCCGTGGGATGTGAACACATGGCACAGGTGATCAAGCTGGATGTGACGGCACCCTCGGATATAATCCGGACACGGCCAGCATGGAAGAAGGTTTGTTGGGAGAAGGTGGGGACAGAGCTGGACCTGCTTCGCGAGGCTCATGATAGTACCCTGTGGGATAAGGCACGCGGGATTGTTGATGGACTGCCAAGACCACCGAGTAGCCGAGTCCCTTGCAAGTGGTGGACCCCTGAGCTGGAACGAATGCGGTGGGATGTTCAGAGGCTGCGAAGATACGGCAAGAAAGACCCAGCTTACTCCACTGACTATAGGCTTGCCAGATGTGTCTATAGGGCATCGGTGGTCCGGGCTCGATTTGAATACATCCGGGAACAGTTGAGTCAGGCTGAGGACCCTCGGGTGTTCAAGCTAGTACAGCGACTGGATGTTAGGAGAACGCTACCTACAATGGTCCTGGACAATGGAGTTGTGGCGGCTACACACGAGGACATTGCGGATGCCATTGCCGCACAGCTGGAACCTGGGATGCCGAACCTGTGGGCACCACCAGTTATCCAAATCGGAACGGCGCGGGAAATGGAATTGGCAGTGGCACGGTCACCGAACAATACTGTACCAGGGCCCGACGACATGGGATACCCCTTCCTGCGGTTCTGGATGAGGAAACAGCCAGACAGCATGCGGCGCTTGTTGGACTATGGGTTGAAACATGACATGCCGGACTGGCATGAGGCGGAGGTGGTATTGATCCCTAAAGTCGGTAAGCCCAGGTATGATGTGGTTAAGGCATGGAGGATGATACACCTGTTGCCAGTATTAGCCAAGGTGGCAGAGCGGGTTATCCTCATCAGGTTGGCGCAATGTCTAGAGCTTGGGGAGACCCAATTTGGATCGCGGCGCAAGAGGGGGGTCCATGATGCCATGGCAGTGGTGTTCGAGTTCCTAAAGCACAACGAAGGATATCACCGGATGATGCTGTCGGTGGATGTCGAAGGAGGGTTCGACAATATCAATGTTGACTTGCTCTCGGACTTCTTGATGGCCAGGGGATGTACTCCAACGCTGTGCCACTGGATACGCAGGTGGTGTACTAACAGGACAGTCCGGTTTCGATTTAACGGGCGTGTGTCTAAAAGGTACCACACCAGTAAAGGAATTCCCCAGGGATCACCGCTTTCGCCATTCCTGTTTGGCGCATACGTTGCCGATATCTTCACACCCAGGATGCGATACTCACCTGGTGTGAGGCATGTGGTGGTGTCATATGTGGATGACGGAGTGATACTTGTTGCTGCGGCAAGTCAGGAGGCAGCCAAGGGGCATCCTAATGAACTGTTCTCAGACCTCGACAGAGTGGCAAGAGCTAGGGGGATGGGGTTCAGTGCCCTAAAGACCCAGTGGATTGGGTTTGGGGACCGGGCGTGGGATGGGATGGAATTGAAAGGGGAGCTGGTTGAGCCGTCTGAGGACCTCCGGGTGCTTGGGTATAGGTTTAATATTTTCCTTAATTTCACTGCCCACATTAAGTATTGGTTGGAGAGGGGGTTAGAGGTGAGAAGAAGGATTGGAGCTTTGGGGCGGAGGTATGGTGGTGTGGGTGGTGTCGGAGCGTGGGAAACTTACCGTTTGGTGCAAGCAGCTTACCTCCCGACCGTCTACTACGGACTTGAGTTTGTAACCGACTATGTGTCGTATGTGAAGCAAATTCAGGTCCACGTCAACCAGTGCCTCAGATCGGTTTTCCGTACCCCCTTCAAGCTGGCTAACAATATTTTGTTGGCAGAGTTTGGTGTGCCACCGGTTCACATCCAGGGACGGTACCTACAACGCCGCTGCTATAGCCGGTTCATCAACCTGAGGTATTGTGACGACCATCCATGGTTTGGACACATCAGATTGGACTGGAAGGTGGAAGGCATGGTGGCACAGCGACAGATATCGGATGTCGAACTTCGGGCCCGGCCTTCTGTTACAATTGGGAAGGGCAAGGAGGTTATCACTGCCCGGCACAATGCGAAGATCCGTGGACTAATGGGTTCACCTGATCTGGTGGTGTACACTGACAGATCCAAGCACTCCGGGAAGGCGGGGGCGGCATGGGGTGTGTACCATCAGGGTACTGTTCGGGTGATGGGACAGGCGGTACCTCCCTCTTGGAGCATTGTGGAGTGTGAGCTGTTTGCAGTTGTGGGGGCCTTGCGGTATTTGAAGAACGTCCACCCCCAGCAGAATGCCCACATATTTCTTGACTGTGTGCCTGCGCTGATGCTGATAGAGGGAATGTTTCCCCAGGGCGACTCGGCGGAGATGTGGGAGGTGTTTGCTCCACTGCTGAATGCGTGTGGGAAAATCAGCTGCGAGTGGGTACCCGGGCATACTGGGGTGGTTGGGAACGAGGTTGTCGACCTTCAGGCCAAACGAAGCGTGCATATGAACCTGCGACCCGCAGACTGGGAGGGAATCAGTTTCGGCATTGGACATGCGGCATTGGCGCGGGAGTTACGACGTGGTGAATGGACCTCCTGGCATTCGGGGCAGGGACACGAGTATTATGAACGGGAACCTGCTGCACCACGACACCTCAGGGGTCTCACCAGACTGGACGCCTACGTTTTGATTAGGATCCGCAGCGGCACTGGCCTGGTCGGACATGACGAGTGCCCGGGGAAGGATGACCGGGACCACTGGACTACGACCATTCGATATGTCCGCGATCGGCCCCCCGCGAGGACGTTGTTTAAGGACAGCGAGGTGGAGGGTTGGCAGAGGTGGTGGAGGGAGCACCGGTGGTTGGGTCTGGGCATTCCGAAGAATGTGGTGGAGGTTGACGGGGAGTTGGTGGTGGCTGGGAACCCGTTCGATGGAACTTTGCTGGTAGAACGGAATGGACAGCTAACCGTCAAGAGTGGTGGATGGAAGTGTGTCAGATGTACGACGGCACATGAACAAGGATATTGTCGGCTCCCCAGTATGAGGATCGGGGGCAACAAATGGTTCTTCCTACCCCCCGAGACGACTGTTTGCCCTGGTTGTGGCATATTGATCGCGAAACGGTTAAACGGGCAGTCAATGATTAAGGCCTTTCGCGCACATTTCAACGACTCCCCACCGTGCTCGGACAGATGTATGGATGTGCACTGGACGCGAGTATATGACGGATGGGATGGGCTGGACTTTGCGGAGCAAGTGGCGCAGGTATTGGCGTGGGCTAGGAGGTATGAGTTGGTTAAGGGACCTCAATGCTTTTCTTGTGATAACACGTTTGTTGATATTGCCGGACATTGGAGGAATACAGAGCGTTGTTGGGACAGACTGTATATTTCGTTTGTTGAGTATGTGGAAGATGAAATTGCTGATGGTAGTGTGTGTGAGGGGTAGGATTTGCGAGACAGGAAGACGCGTTAAGCCGGGGGGTCGCTTGCGGCCCGAGCGCCCGTGAGCCTGTTGGTAGTGATTTTTGGATTTATGTTTGGGTGGAGGGTTGCGGGATGTTTTGACATGGTAGTGATTTTGTTATGATTTATGGGTTACGAGGGATGGTAGCTAGATCATAAGCCATGTTTTGGCGCGACTAGGATAAATAAACTTAGATATAATTCAGGCACCTGTACCTAGGAATTACATTTCCTTCTACTTCGCATCCTCCTGAACATCTGACCCCTGACCCTGAGCCCCTGAACCCTGGCGCCTTGTACAACTCGCTTAGGTTATGCTCCCGTCCCTAGACCTCGGTTCCAGACTCTTGCCGGTTACTATCGTGGTGTGCCTTGGGCTATCCGAACCCCAGACCCTGCCTGTTACACAAGATTGCGTCTACCAGGACCCAACCCACACCCAAATATGGCAACCTCTCATCTCCCCGGGTCTATCATGGGCCCCCTCTGGGACCTTAGTGCCCTGGGGGATGAAGAAATCCTAGGCCTGACCAAGGTCCAGCTCCAGAACCAGTTCATCATCAGCAGGGACTTGGCTGTTCAACTCTTAAACGCGCCTGCTCCCCCTCCACGACACACCACACCTACCCTCCCCGAACAGACCCCCCAGTACCAACAGCTACAACAACACTACACCCTTCTCACCCAAGAACCCGACGATGCCCGTACCAACGGTCAAGGTCTCGAGGCCCGTCTCGTTGTCGTCGAAACCAGCCTCACGCAGGCCAATGCCACCATCACCTCCCTGAAGACTGCCCTTGCTCTCATGCGCACCCCAGGTCCCGCTGCTCCGGCTGGCAGCAACAAACAAGTCTCAATCGCTGACCCCGAACACTTCGACGGCACTACAAATAAGCTCCGCCCCTTCCTCACCCAGTTACGGATGAAACTCCAGGGTGACACCCACCAGTTCACCAGCATCCAACACTGTCTAAGCTAGGCTATCGGTCGCCTCCGTAGACGTGCCTTCGTCCAGATCCAACACCGGGTCTTAGCGGACTGTATCGACTTCGAAAACATGGACGCCCTCCATGCCGAACTGGAACAAGCCTTTGGCGACCCCAACAGGATCCAAACCGCCTAACGCGCCCTGAGAAGCCTCCAGTGAAAGAATTGGCCCTTCATGGAATACCTTGCCCACTTCCAACGACTGGCGGTAGACACCCAATGGAACCATGCTGCCAAACGCACCTCCCTCTACCAAGGCCTCAGCATGGAACTACAGGATGCCCTGGTACATGTTTTCCCTGTCCCCGAATCCTTGAATGACTGCCTCTCCCTCCTCAAGCAACTTGACAACAACATCCGTGCCGGGGCCGCCGAAAAGACAGGCTCCTCCTCGTCCTCATGGAGGACCTCTACCCCCGCCGCACCTCGCACCCCTGCAGCTCCCCTAGCCTCCACCTCCACAGCCACCGGTACCGCTCCCAGCCCCATGGACCTCTCCGCAGGTCGCCGAAAGCTCACCCCGGCAGAACGTCAAGACCGGATCAATCGTGGCCTCTGCCTCTACTGCGGAGGACATGGACACATGGCTCCCGCCTGTCCCAACAAGCGACCCCGCCCCATGCACGGGGCCAGTACCTACACTGTCCCAGCTCCTGAGGAGCCCCTCCCTGCACAAGAAGAGTCGGAAAACTAGTGGTCCCATGTGCAGCCATCGGCACTGGTATGGGACATGTTAAGTCTCCTCCTGGTTTAGTTATTTCTAGTTTATATTTGGACAAAATGGAAAATGGAATTGAGGATAACCACTTGGTAGTCGCCTGTGATATTAGGGACAACCAACACGTAATCCGAGCCCACGCCCTTATCGATTCCGGAGCAACGGGATATGCCTTCCTGGATAAAGACTTCGCTAGCCGTCACCACCTCCCCTTAACCCAACTCAAAGAACACGTACACCTTTCTGTTATCGACTGGAGACCCATCAGTTCGGAGGCCATTACGCATATCGCCCACTTCGACCGAAAAATAAATGACTACGTAGAACCCGTCCCGGCCTTCATCACCACGCTTGGTGGTTACCCCCTCACCCTTAGCATCCCTTGGTTGAAACAACATGACATTACCATCCGCTTTGCCTCCAACACCGTCACCTTCGAATCAGACTATTGCCTCAAACATTGCACTCCAGATGTAACTGGCATCCAAGGAATCGAGTACGAGATCCCCCATTTCCTTAAAGCCTACGCCATCCAGCGTGCCTTAGACCATACTGTCCAGGAAGAACAGGAGGTCAAAGAAATCGTCCCCCCCGCCTACCACGACTTCCTATTAGTGTTCCTGGAGAAGGAACAAACCCGGCTACTGCCTAGCCGACCAGGGGTGAACCACAAGATACCCCTCAAACCTGGGTTCACCCCACCCTTCAGCCTACTCTACAACCTGTCACCCCCTGAACTGGCAGCGTTCAAGGGGTGGATCAACGAGAATCTGGACAAAGGCTTCATTAGTCCTTCCACCTCTCCAGCAGCGTCCCCAGTCCTATTCATCAAGAAAAAGGATGGCACCCTGAGGCTGTGTATCGATTACCGAGGGCTAAATGAAGGCACCGTCAAGGACCGTGGCCCTCTCCCCCTACTAACAGAGACCTTCATGAATATTGCAGAAGCCAAGATCTACTCCAAGTTCGACATCCGAGGAGCCTACAACCACGTCCTCGTGGAGGAGGAGGATCACTGGAAAACTGCCCTGTGTACCGGTTATGGGCTCTTTGACTCCAACGTGATGCCATTTGGCCTAACCAACGCTCCTGCCACCTTCCAGGCCTTCATCAATGAAGTCCAACGGCAAGGGCTAGATCGATTTTGCACAGCTTACCTCGACGACATCCTGATATACAGTAAAACTAAGGAAGAACATGTCAAGCACGTTCGCTGGGTACTGAAAGCCCTACAAGATGCTGACCTTGAACTGAAACTACAGAAATGCGAGTTCCACGTCACCCATGTTGAATACCTCAGATTCATCATCAGTCCTGAAGGCATCTGAATAGACAACGCCAAGGTGGAAATGGTCACCACTTGGCCTGTACCCTACCGAGTATGCGAAGTCCGCGCCTTCATAGGCTTTGGTAACTTTTATCAGAGATTCATTCACGCCTTTTCACAGCAGCTACGCCCACTCACTGCCCTCACCAAAAAGAACCAACCCTTCGTCTGGGCCCCCCAGTGTCAACGCTCCTTCGAATGGTTAAAGAAAGCCTTCACCCCAGCCCCTGTCCTGGCTCACTTCAACTTCCATAAAGAAGTCATCATCGCAACCGACGCTTCCAACTTTGTTTCTGCTAGCGTCATGTCTCAAAAGGACGACAGTGGCTATCTTCACCCTATCGCCTTCTATTCCTGCAAACACAGTCCTGCCGAATGCAATTATGACATTTACGACAAGGAGCTCATGGCCATGTTTAGAGTCTTTGAAGAATGGCGATGTTACCTCCTGGGAAGACAGGTAACAATCCTAACTGAGCACCTCAACCTTAAACACTTCACGACCAAAAGGCTACTGAATAACCTAGAGGCCCCTTGGTCTGAGTTCCTGTCCCAATTCAACTACCAGATCCAGTACCAGCCTGGAAAACTCAACGGGAAGGGTGATGCGCTGACCCGAATGAAAAGCGAAACCCCTGAGGAATTGGAGGAACGGAAGGGCCACAGGACCCAAGTGGTGTTGAAGTCTCAGCCTCTGAGTTTGTTGGCGAACATTACCCGCCCTACTGGAGCGTCCCCTATTGAAGAACTTTGGAAGGAAGCCTATAAAGCTGACACAATCCCAACCCAGGTCCTCCATGCCCTTGACAAGGGTGACCGGCACTCCCGCCTCCTATCACTGAACGAATGCAGATACGAGGGGGATCGACTACTCTACCGTGACCGGATCTATGTCCCTCAGCACGACGAATTGGGTCTGCGGTTAATACAAGAGTCTCATGACTGGCCCTCAGCAGGAGACCCGGGATGAGCCAAGACCCACGAGCTCATATCCCGACGTTACTTCTGGCCTGGAATGCGACAGGATATTGGGCGCTTCGTGGCCAACTGCCACACCTGTCAAAGAAGTCGCACTTCCCGACAGGCCCCCTTTGGTATCCTTCGCCCGTTACCAATACCCGACCGTCCCTGGGAACACATATCCATGGACTTCGTTACTGGTCTACCTTGGTGCCAGGGAAACGATGCTATTTTGGTGGTAGTGGATGGGATGTCCAAAATGTGCCACCTGATTGCCTGTCGCACCACCATTGACGCTCCCGCCCTGGCCGACCTGTACCTTCGCCACATCTGGAAGCACCACGGCCTCCCAAAGACCATCACCTCTGACCGTGGTACCCAATTTACCGCGGACTTTTGGAGAACTGTGTGCGAAAGATTACAGGTCGAACGCAAAATGTCTACGGCTTTCCACCTACAGACAGACGGCCAAACAGAATGTGTCAATGCCATCATGGAACAATACCTTAGGGCGTTCGTCAATTACCAACAAGACGATTGGTCTATCTGGCTCCCTGTGGCAGAATTCGCAGCCAACAACCATGCTTCAGAGTCCACCGGTTTGTCCCCCTTCTTTGCTAATCATGGGTACAACCCCCGCATGGATTTCTGGATACATCTGACGAAACCACCTACGAACCCCGCGCCAGTACCTTTGTCGACCGCATCAAAGACATCCACAACCACCTGAGAGCAGAAATCGCCTTTGCCCAAGACCGGCAACAAGAGTACGCCGACAAGCGGCGACTTCCAGCCCCTCACTTCCAGGTCAGCGATCGTGTCTGGCCAATCGCAAAGAATATCCGTACCAAACGCCCCTCCTTGAAGTTGGATGACAAACCCTTGGGCCCTCACCCTATTCTCGCACAGGTGGGAACCCACGCCTACTGCTTAGATCTTCCCCCTACCATGAAGATTCACAACGTGTTCCATGTCTCCCTCCATCACCTCGCCTCACACAACCCCCTCCCAGGCTAAGAGATACTACCTCCGGCCCCCGTGGAGGTAGATGGGGAGCCGGAATGGCAGGTGGAGGAGGTCTTAGATACCAAGTTCGTTCGCAACCCCCTGCATTACCTGATACGTTGGAAGGGCTACGAAGAAGCCACCCGAGAGCCTGCCGACTCTGTCAATGGACTACAAGCTCTGGATCGGTTCCCTGAATCGTACCCCTACAAACCTGGGCCATTGCCTGAGTGACTCACCTCAAGGGACTTCGGCGTCGGAGAGGGGAGCTAGTGTCACGGCCACCAGTCCATGGAGACTGAATGTGCATGGGGTTTTCATTGGATACAGTCGTTATAGTTTCTTCGATTGCATGGTGGGGTTTCCTTTGTACAAGTGATTGGAGTCCGTTGCCGCGCAACGGAATGTGACGGAACCGCACCGACGGTTCGCGGCTGCGCGCGACGCCAAGGACTTTCTTTTATATTAGTTGTCATTGAGGATTTCTTTGGTATATAAGGTGGTGCGCCTCCTTATATTTTACGTTCTTTACGCAATCTGGTAATCTGCTTCAGACACCTTTTCTTTTATTCCCGTGCGGCGACGAGGAAGCCTTTCTTCTGATACTTGTGGGGGAGTCATCTGGGTTCGCCTAGTAGTCCTGCTAGTTGAAGTTGATGTTGGTCGAGTTGTTGTTTGGTGTTTGTTTGACTGTGGTACTCGTCTCGCTACCCCTCGGCTCGTCTCTATTGTGAGGCTGTATGGGCTGGGGGGTCCTCTTTCTTGCTTGATGAGTCTTGTCTACGGTAAAATGTTTGGGCTTTCCTGTACTCATTCCCTCGCCGGACTTCGCGTTCATGGAGTTGGTTGGGAGTGGTTGTTGTGTGGGGATCACCCTGTCGCTGACAGGATCGGGCGCCTCCATACTTCATGTTGGAGTTCTAAGGCCCAATCTTTGGTTGTTTCACGCATTGTTTCCAGTTACACTAACGCCTGCAGAGTTGATTGATGACCACTCTGTACCTTTAACTTGTCATACCGATCGCATCACACTTTTACGGTCAGGTCCTGCCTGTTATGTTATGGGTTGGAATACCTGTTTGTCAGCTACAATCCACGGTCAGAATCCTACGATGTTGTTTCCTCCCGTTCCCACGATGTTTTCCGTTCGTGTGGCAGCTACGGGTAGTTGTGGGGTCTACTTCCTCGCCTGACATGGGTGGAGATGCCTTTGACACCGGTGGTTACGCCCCCTCTCTTGGCTTCTACGGTTTGGAATGTTGTGGTGGTGGGCGATTCGCTGCTGGGTCTCCTCGCATGGGGGCTTGGCAATAGCGATGTTGGGCGTTGGCGGTCTTGGCTATCACACCCATTGCAAGTGTGGTATTCCTTGGCTCGCTTAGTCTGGCAGGTGCTTACTCTCTACAGTCGCGACTGTTCTCTGGCAGGTCGTCGTGATGAGGCTGGTTGGGGCCTGTTTCCTTTGGCCTGGACGATCTTTGCCTGCTTTTCTGGGTTTACGCTGCTTGGGTGGGTAGATGAGTGGGCTGTTAGCTGCCGTGTTGTATGCGGCCTCGGTCTCTTGAGGTGGCACTGCCTTGGCCATCGGGCGTCTTGGTTCGGGTCCAGCCTGGCTGTGTTCTGCCGGGTATCCCTGGGGCTGTCCACCTGACTTGGGAGCTTGACGCCCGTTGATCTATCCTGCACCCCATGTTTCCTCGGTAATTGGCTAGTTTGAGCCTTCGCTAGTTGTTCGGGCGGTGGGATCTGTGGTGCCGTGGCTGATACATGTGGCTGTGGTTAGGCTGTGGCGCTGATGGCAGACAATGGCCGGCCATCATGGCATCGGATATATATAGTCGCCCTCAGGTCTGGGTTGGGCTTCGGCCTGATGCGGCCTGGTGGCTGGATCGGTGTTGCGGTGCGGCACCTGGGGGTGCTCGGTTTGGCGGACCAGATCTGCACCTGACGCGTTAGTTGACTTGAAGGTGTGCCTGAGGTAATGCGCTCGGAGCCATGTGGGGCTAGGCAGGAGAAATAACACCGGGGACATGGTACCACCTTTCCGGGTATTGAGTGGTTACAGTTATCCACCGGGGCCTGGATGGAGTCTGGATGGTTTTCCATTGCGGTTGAGGGGTGGTGATGGTTTTGCCCTTGTTACTATTACACTTGGTCCCAGGGGCGGGATGTCACGTGGGGTTCATACTGGGCTAGAGGGTTGGGGTTGTCGCCGGGTTGGGTTTCTTTGGGTTTTGTATTGTTTTCGTTTGTTCGGTTGCTTGGTTGGGATGTGGGTGGCTGGTTGGGGGTAGGATACCATGGGTGGGAGATAGGCCCCACTGGCCTTCACGGTCTGTCGTCACCCCCTTTATATTTACTTTGTGTTGGTCGGGACCCTGGTTTGTGGGGTGCCCAATTTGTTTGGCGTGGTGGTTGTGGTGCCGGCCCTAGGAGTCCCTGGGTTGGTTATTACGGTGCAAGGGGTGGGGCTGCCATGCCTGCCTCGACTGATTGCTTAGGGGAAACTGGCTTCATACAGCCCCTCTGTCATGGCTCTTATGGGACCGTGCTGGAACGCCTCCTGGGTTGCTGGATGGGATTGGGTGGGTTGTGGATTTCCTTTCTTATGATTGTTATGAGGATAAGAGGCGCGAGGCCGGAGCTGTGCTGCCGGTGGTAGTGGGTTTTTTGTTTGTGCTGGGATTCCCGTGGCCTGGCTAGGTGGGTGTTACAAATTGTGACTAGGCAAGGCAGATTTCACATAGATCGGAATTCCGAGCTATAGGTATGTTGGGATTTCACATGAGACACACTAGTGCGCCATAGGTTATTATGTTTACCTGTTCGTGACTCACAAGTTGTGAGTCACACGATGTTATGACTTTCGCACATGACTCAAATTATGAGTCATGGGTTTCACTCAGGTGACGCGAGTTGCGCACCTGACTAGGTTATTATGTTTTGATTGATTTTAGGTATGTTGCGCAGCGACTCATAGGCGTCAGCTGAGGGGTTTTACATGACTCATAGTTATGAGTCACAAGGCTCGCGTGACGCATAAGTATGAGTCACGCTAGATGAAGAGCTACTATATAAAGGGTCACTAGGACCCCTAGTATTGGCTCTTCACACATTCTTCTCGTTTATTTCCTACATATAAGTTATCAATAAAACCTACCTTTACGCTCTTTAAGATTTATCTTACGAAACCCGAGAATTGTCTTTCCTCCCACAAGAGAAAACTATTTCTCCTCCCACGCCGAGTAATTAAGTCCTAGGCGAGGACTTAAGAAGATTAGAGGAGTAGGTGCGATAAGATAGAAGTCATAAGGACTTAGCTATCAATATCGCGTAGGCAAAGGCCTGAGAACTATCCCCTCGCTACAAGTTAAGAACCATTACCTGTCGTACCCCACCCAGGTAGGATTCTTAACAGTGGGGCAGGTGGATGCCGAACTGTTGATGGACTTGTACTTTAGCTTTGGTGTTGGTGCTCGCTCACCGGAGTGGTTAACGGTATGAGGATGGAGGATCGCTATCTTGTATTTAGTTGATATCTGGCTCGCGCTTACTCCTGGCTGGAGGGGGACTAGATCATAAGCCATATATGGCGCGACTAGTATAAATAAAATTAGATATTATTCAGGCACCTGTACCTAGGAATTACACTTCCTTCTACTTCGCGTCCTCCTGAACATCTGACCCCTGACCCTGAGCCCCTGAACCCTCGCGCCTTGTCCAACTCGCTTCAGTTGTGCTCCCGTCCCTAGACCTCGCTTCCAGACTCATGCCCGTTACTATC
>LN890995.1:468707-524231 GCA_900010015.1 Tuber aestivum | reverse complement strand
CTGGCCTGAGTGTGCCTGGGACCATTTTTGACTGTTTCAGACCGCCCAAGGGATAAAAGATGTACCGGTACGGTAGTGGGTTTACCTGTGCGGTTCCCTTGCTTATCGCTACACCGTTTTACAATTTTTCTAGGAGCATTTTACCCCCACTATGGGCTCTATAATCGCCGCGGTTAACACACCAGCGATGCGCAGCAGGAACTGGAGTACACCAAGAGCCGCGTAATTTAACCCAACGCTGGGGCATGAGGCTGCCTCGCCTGGCGATATCTGTGCAACTTCTCTTTTTCGTCTTCAGGGGAGGCGGTTTCCTGGGGTTATTGCATCCTTTTATCCGAGTAGGGGAATTCTGGATGTCTTGGATTGAGGTTCCACTCCATTAACCCTGGGGCACTCTTCCGGTACTGTACTGTACCACGGATGGTTACGAGGTGATGGCGGAGTGAAGTTTGCACATCGCCCTTCTTCCCAAGCAATACGGCTCCATTCTGTCGCCAGCCCGTCTTACAGAGGAACCTCCATTACAACCTTGTTATATTGGCCTTTGTCCAAGGGTTTCCCCAGCGGTTCCTATAAATGTCTGCATTACGGACGGGCAGGACCGAAGACGCCACCGACCCCGCATATAACCAGTAGCCCAACCCGCATTCCCCCCACGTCCCCGCAGTTTTAAATTCCCGGAGAGTAAAAATTCTACCCTTACGCTGATACGGTACACACTCGCCTGGTGTCCAGTAAGAGCTCGGGGGAAACAAAAAAATAGACCCCGCACTCGAGCGTTAGTGTCACTCTGTGCAAACCTAGCACTCACCTCCTCTTTTTTTTCCTCCTCCCTTTAAACTAGGGCTCATTGTGTCAGTTTCCGAGGTGCTTCCACCTCCCTACCGTATCTGAATATGGTTTCTGGTCTTGAAGTTGAGGATTCACAGATTCGGAGTGGGGTGAGAGTCTCGGGTCCTCGTCTATTGAATTCGGGGGAATACCCTTTGGTTTCGTGATATAGGTAGTAAAAAGGCCGGCCCGCCAAAATTATGATAGTTGGATTTTCTATAATACTTTAAGGCCCTATTTGTCACGCCATTTTTATGGCATAAAAGTGACTTTTACAAGTACTTGACGAATTTATGGACAATGGTTCACTCGAGAGGCATGCGGGGTTATTTCTCCATCACAGATCATGCTGAGGAGACAGTTCTGGTGGGGTGGGTGAGTTATCCTCCTGGCCATAAGGCACACTAAGCCACCGGGCCCGTTGAACTCAGCAGTCAGCCAAGCCTAGACTCCATTGGGCTCAAATCACCGGTTACCACAGTGAGATGCCGGCCTTTTCAGAGCAGAATGTACAAATTGTCAATTTTGAGGCTTCAGGAAACTCGGCGGGAATAATGACTAGATGATGATAGAGCGAATTGCCGATTGAATTTCATAAGAAGGGATAGGCCAGCAAGCAATTCTGAGGAGCATGGGTACCGAATCTTGACCACTTCCCCGACCAACGGACAAAGGGCGATCCTCCATTCCCCTGGTTCGTCCATTGTTAGGTTGGCGTCGTACCGCTGATATAAAGCACTAATTGTTGATAGACCTTTATCCTGTCAACATCCTAAGCTAGCTTCTATTCCCCCATCCTCAAGAATGCCGTTATTCAGCTTTCCCAAGCGCACAGAGCAGCCCTCGTGGGTTACGGCCCCGGCTGGTCCAAGGCTGGGCATGTGCACAATAAATAACAGATCTACGGGTGAGGGATGGATAGATAAGTGGCTAGGAGGTGGGAGAAGGTGTCGTTCTTAGTGTTATGATACCATGTCCGGGACGTCGGTGGATACTCTAGCACGCGAGTGAATCCGTAAAAAAGAGGCTCGGGGGGTGTACTGGAAATAGTTGAGAGGAGGCAGACAAATGGAAGGATGGTGTAGGGTCTGTAGGTCCCTTAGGGATTGTTGGCCTTGTATCATAATCTATCACACTTAGGGCAGGCTGGGCTTGTGTGTTAGATCGCCTGTCGGGCATGCGGTTATACGGCATAGGGGTTTTTTTCTTTTAGTTTTGTTGATGCCCATTACCAGAGGGGGTTGGGTATAGGAGATTTGGTTTGCTTCTTTCACACCGTGTACCATTAGGCATGCAGTAATTAGTTTGGGGTATCATGGAGGATCATGAGATAGTTCTAGCATCTTAGAGGACCACGGAGGAATATGATTTGCCAGAATCATGTTTCTTTTGGTCCCCCGAGTTTTTAGCTGTTTGGAAATATATACCCCCCGGTCTGTCGTTAGCTACAGTATTAGGACAAAGGATCATCCGATGCCTTTTTTGCACCAAAAGTGCCATCTTCACCACCCTCTCTCATCACACAATCTCTATGAAAACCTGTGCAAATTTGTCCATGCATTAGTAAACCTGTAGATAACATGAAAAACACCACAGAATCCTTAAATATTATAAAGTGATGGAGAAAAGGTTGTTTAAGTTTCTGGTATCTGTTGCCATGTACTTTTTGTATGGAGCCCCATACAAAAATTTAGGTCACTTTCATGCTGGTTGATGCAATCATGAACAATGAAGACAGCTTTGATTCCTTACACTTCTACTTGTACAGGTTGGAATAGATGGTCATTTCCTAGCTGATGAAATGATTTGAAGTGCTTTCACATAAGCAGCGTTGAGAATTGTCCATTTAAAAATGTCCATTTTTGGTGTGAAAAGGGCATCGGACGATCCCTTTTGTCCCCGTACTGTAGTATACCCATCGATCGCCCGGCTCACAACCCTTCCTTCCACGCCTCGCTGCGCCTCGAGCCTGTTGTGAACATACTTTCACTACTTTACCCTTCAGTGCTTTTCTTTAGGTTTCACCAATGGGATTGGTACATTGTCGATTTTAAAGTCCTCCGCTGCCCCCAATTCTACTCCCAGCGCATGAGGCAACTCCCCCTATTTCAATGGCGGCTGGCAGTAGAAAACCGACATCAGGGCTCTTACCCGAAGCTCCGATTTGCCACCACCCTGCTGCTTTAACCGGTCCAATGCGGTGTCGTATGCTTCTTGTAAACCGAGGCCGTTAGCCATCCTATGAAGTGCCTGTCTCCTCTTGTGCCTGTGAATGGTCGCCTCTGCAAGGATAGCGCCCATACCAATGCGAACAAGTAGGAATCTAGAGATCACTGTTAGCCCATCCCGTGGAATTTGGCATTTAGGAACAGCGTATACATTCCCGAGATCTTTTTTGGAATAACGCTAAGAATATCGGCCTGCAACCCCTCGTCCATTGCATTGAACTCTGGGTCTCTGCTCAACCACATCCTAAGATACAACTTAATATCATGCTCGGTGGGGGCATTAGAACACGGCACATGGACATCTAACGCAGGGTTTTTTTTTGCTCATGTGCTGAAAGTTTTGCAACCTGTGTGAACAATTTCTCAAAGCTAGTATTAAGATGGGAAGGTATGTCCTAACCATCCTTAAGTTGTAGGCTCCATAACTTCTACATTAGCACCATCCTACCGTTTAAGCCTATACCTTGATAAACATGTACAAGTGCATCCCAAGCTTGTTTTACATTAATGGTGGAGTAGATATGTGGGGTCTGCAGATCATGGATGTTGAGTGAGATCATGGTGAATGCTTGGTCATTTGTTCACTCCAGTTTTTCATCATCTTGCAAGGTACTGCCTGTGGTAAGCTCTTCCTCAATTGCAGTACTAAGACCTTCCTTTAGAATCCTTTGGATATGAAACTTCCAAGCAATACAGTTGTTTTTTCCAGTTGCTATGGCTCCATCGAGCTTCTCAATTGAGTGTGTAACCAAGGTGAATGATGTTGTTGTTTATGGATCGCCGGCCATGGTGAATATTGAGTAGGCGGAAGAACAATTGGAGGAATTGAGGACTTAGAAGGAATGGGTAGGAGGGATCAAAGTGAAGGGATAACTGTATGTGGTGGATATTGGATATTGGCTTGATTGAGAGTATCTTGTGGTCCTTAAGTTCTCTCGTCCTCCGGAGGTGTCCTATATATACACAACTTTCTATCATAGCTAAGGAAAAACTCTTCCATGACCTTCCCTTTGCCCACTGCCACGGTTCCAGCATTCAAAGATATTTCCTCCACACCATCAGTTCTGCTCAAGTTCTGCTCAACAGTTCCAATACCGTTCCATCCTGTAATGTAGTGTTTCTAGTGTGACAGTCGCCGGTATCAGCACGTTACAAGCTAAATAAAAAAATCTCTTCAACCTTTAGCGTTCAATGCTAGTTCCAAACACTCTTTAAAGCAAACATTTTCCACCTTGCTCCCTTGTCAATACGCTCCCTGTTCTATATCCCATACAGGCTCCTTCTTTCCCTAACATTACGAAACTAACTACTGCACATCCAGTTCCATTCTTATAACTTCTTTCAATCCTTATATTCGCATATCTGAAAGTCTGGTAAGCTTCGTGAATTTCAACAATTCCAACATTCGAGGCTGCACTAAATGGTGTATGGCATAGAATTCCTGAGGACAGACTGAAGAGTTTGATTCACAGTATGCCACAGCATCTGCAGGCAATAATTGATGCCCAAGGGGGGAAAATAGCATATTAGTTTGTAAATAGAATAGAAGCTTAGAAAAATGCACCTCTAATCTTCACATCTTGTGATCATCGGTAATCACTTGGCCTTCCTTCTTTGTTCTAGTTTCTATATAAAACCCCGTCCTGTTTTGGATGTGCACCCGACTTATGCTTACCCCCAAGTACATTCATTCTATGCCATTTCAAAGAGTTGCGCCAGTTACTCTCCATACTACATGCCCCACTCTACTCTACCGGAGGTGAGCTTTGACCCTTCGTGGGAAGAACAATAGCCTTGCCAAGCCAGCCTGCATCCCCCCATCGTCCCAAGAAAACACACTGAAGAGACGCGACGACTTTGAAGACAACCGCACCTCTTGCTACGACGGACCCTGCACCCAACGGAAAATTATCTATGCACTAGCGCAAGGTGATGATTGTGGAGAACTGGGTGAAAGGAGCCCCCGACTTGGTTTTTGTTGAAAATTCACGGGTCCTTTTTCGCAAATGCTTTTGATGGTGCATCCTAGGGTCCAACTTCAAGTGTGTAGCAGGTGTCGAGTCATCGGCTCCGGAATCACTGTTGCGTCACGTACGGGAAAAAGAACCTCAAGACCAGTGCCGGGAACAACCCCAGAGCCTGTACTGAGCGCTGTCCTTAGTACTCTACTCCCAAGAAAGCCGTTGAGCAAAGCTCGTCCGCCGTAGTACGGACTCTAGCAACCTAATAACCGGCAACATACCTCACGTTATGCGTGAAAGGAATAAATGCACCCAACCACCCCCGCCATGCTGAGCTGTCTATCTTTGACTCCGGGTACCGGTGTTAACTATTTGAGAAGACGGTAGTCCACGAGGTCGACCAACTGCATCCACTGTCTCTTGCGAGTGTAATTCCGGAATGGGCTGACGGTTACCCATAGGATTCGGCCCCACATCCTGTTATCTACAATTGACAGCAGGACCAGTCGTCCACTGCTAGTGATATCTGCTACTGGTAGAGCCTGGGGGCTCCGAGGCCCATAGCCCACTATGAAAAGAAGAGAGCAACGCAGAGCAGCAGCCAGCCTCCCGCGCAAAATGACAGCCGGAAAACGGAACCACACACTGGTCCGAACACCGGCGCATCTCAATTAGTAAACGCCGGACCTTCGTTGCTGGATGGTATAGCACTGTATAGGCGACGGATTATCATACAAGAGATACTTAGGGTTAGGGCTATCATCGTACTAGGACATATAATACCAATATTGCAGCTGCGGCGGAGGAGGCAATTTATATCTCGTATCTATGAGGGGAACCTAAAGCCACCGGGTCGGTTGAGCTCGGTGCTGGGAGCCGGCTAGAGGCCTCGACTTCGTTGGCTCAAAATGCAAGAGGCTACGCCAAGATACCGGCCATCCTGCTCAAAACGAGCGGGCAAATTCTCACTCGCAAGGCTTCGTGCAAATGGGTGGAACAATAAGAAGAGGAAAGAGTGAATTCCGGAGGAATTCTATAGGAAAGGATATATTCGTAAACCAATTTAGAAGAGCATAGATCCTGAATCCCGACCGCTTTGCCTCCTGACTAGCCAAAGGCGACAGGTCTCGCCCTCCATCACATTGATACATCCTTTGCTAATTTACTAGTAGTAATACATCAGACCGCTGGCGTCAAGAACCAATCATGGACATGTCTTCACCCCGAATCTCCAACCCTAAGAGCCACAACATCACCCAATCAGCTTTGATCCCGCCTCCACGGAATGCTGCTTTACGAAACACACCCCCAAGAGTAGCCTTAACCATAAGCACCCATGACCGATTCGGGGCCAGCTATGTGCATAAAAGATAGTAAACCCGTGAGCAAGGGAGCTGCCAATGCATACCAAGGCGGAGAAGCTGATTGCCCCCCCATATTTTCACTGCGTATCCCATGTTGCTGGCGGACTATTGAACGTTAGAGTTGGGCCAAGGGCTACCCAGGCGGCGTACTGGAGATAGCGCAACGAAGAGATAGTTGGAGGGATAGGGTGACACCGGTGGAGGCCTGGGGGATAGCCGATCCTGTAACATACTTTGGGCACGGCGGGCTCGTGGATGATAATGAAATTGAGATTATGAATAAATACCTCAAAAGATACGAAACACCAGGACACCAAACAAAGGGAATCTTAATCAAAGAGAGGGGTGGGAGCGAGAAAGGGGGGGAGAGGGACACAAGCATCGAATAGATGAGACAAAGAGCGTGCGGAATCTAACCAGCGCTAAAGTATCAACTACTACCAGCAGCGGATTGTGTGAAATAATTCAAGAGAACCCCCATACCCGTAATATAATAAAAACGCAAAACACGGGAAAAGGGAAAACAGGATGAGAGTCTTGGGGGAGAAGGGAATTTCTAAACAAGAACTGGGGGTAGAGACGGCGACGGATGGTGCCAAGGGTGAGGATGATTGATCAGGGCTTCCCAACGATTCGTAACTGGAGTTCCTGGGTTCCGATAATAGCTTCGCAACACCCTTGCGCCCGTTCATGGTAGCATACGATAGGGGTGTTAGGCCACCCTTATCCGACGAATTGGGATCGACACCCCCGCACTCCAGAAGCAACTTCACTATACCTTCATGTCCTCTCGCGGCGGCAAATGATAATGGTGTCCGTTCATAGCTATCCGATAAATCAGGATCGACACCCTTGCGTTCTAAAAACAGTCGCACAAGATCTTCCCGCCCCCACTTGGCAGCGCATGATAGCGGCGATAGACCATTGGTACCCAATATATTAGGATTGGTATCTTCATGCCCCAGGAGTAGCTTTACTACATCCTCCTGCCCGTTCATGGCGGCATACGAGAGTGGTGTTAGACCATCATTCTCGAGTGAATTGGGATCCACATCCCCGCTTTCAAGTAGCAGCTTCACTACACCCTTGTGTCTTCTCGAGGTAGCAAGTGATAGGGGTGTTCGGCCGCGGTTATCCGATGAATTGGGGTTGACATCCCTGTGTTTCAGAAGTAGCCTCACTACATCCTCTCGCCCGTTCATAGCAGCATATGATAGCGGTGACAGACCATTATTACCCACTGTATTGGGATTGATATCGCCGCGCTTCAGAAGTAGCATCGCTACATTCGCGTGCCCGTTCATGGCCGCATATGATAGCGGTGACCGACCACAACCATCCAATGAATTGGGATTGACATCCCCGCGTTCGAGTAGTAGTTGCACCATACCCTCTTGTCCTTTCATGGCAGCACACGATAGTGGCGTTCGGCCATAGTTATCCGATGAATTGGCACTAAAATCCTTGTGTTTCAGAAGCAGCTTCGCAGCACCCTCTTGTCCCTTCATAGTAGCATATGCCAACGGCGATAGGCCATGGCTACTCAGTGAATTGGGATTGACATCCCGGCACGCCAGAAGTAGCTTCACAGCACCTTCATTCCCCCATTCAGCAGCAAACGATAGTGCCGTGCGGCCACTCCGGGTAACCATATCGGGTTTGATACCTTCTTCCTTTAGAAATAGCTCCACCATGCTATCGTGTCCATATTTCACGGACCACAATAACGGCGTTTCACCGCTAGAATTGCGCCCATTCACATCCCATCTTTTCATTTCCAGCATGGCTATTGCGATTTCCGCAATTCCCCAAAATGCTATGTAGTGTAGCCCACTAATTCCCCGAGAATCCTTCCCCCCGTGCTGCTCACGTAACCTCTTTCGCCAAAGAATAGCGGTAGATATGTGGTTCTCGTGCCCAATAAGGAGTCGCAACGCCAAAATTTTCACTGGCTCCGTCACCGACCCAGCTGCATGGGTTCCCCAGAAACATGAAGCATATTCAAGAAAAGGTGTTGTCACCGGGACCTTATCGGGGTTTGGCACAAGCGAACAGACTGGCTGACAGTTCAAATAGGCGAGGCAAACTTCGGCCATTTTCGAGTGAGCAGATTCGAATAGGGCGGGATGTTCTCCAAGGTACTCCTGAAGTGTGTGATGTAAGGGACGGACTTTTGGTGGCCATTGATCAACTACGATAAGCCCTAAGGTGCAGTCCAGTATGGTCTGGATCGAAGGCACATCGCGAAAGTTGAAGTCTTCCGCTCTTAAATTTTCACCCAGCGCATAACACAAATCCTGCGGCCCCAAAGGCCGTTCACAGCGAAAAATCCACATCAGGGCTTGCATCCCAAGCTTCGATTTTCTGCCGCCCTGCTGCCTTATCCGATCCAATGTCGCCTTATGTATCTTGTAAACCGAAGCCCTCGGTCATCTGATGAAGTACTTGGCTCCTCTGATGAAGGGTAGGCTCTGCGAGGATTGCATGCAAATGGATGCTAACGAGAAGAAATCTTGGGATCACTATTAGTCTGGTGTATGGAATTTAACCCCTTGCGATGATACATACATTCCCGAGACCTTTTCTGGAATAATTCTGAGAATATCGGCCCGTAGTTCATTGTCCATCGCAGCCATATCTAGGTCCCCTCCTAACCTCTTCTTAATATATCTTCTGATATCGCCCAAAGGTGGCTCTACTGAAATCATATCCGCAAATGCAGCAAAGTGGTGCTCCGCTTCCTTTCGAATGTGTGGCCTTCCGGTAAGGAATAGCCGAGTATTTGGACACTCCCGGACAATCCGCTGCAGAGATTTCCAGAGTTGAATCCGGTGTTTTGTAGGAAATTGATCTAAAGCATCGATGCAGATAAAGACACGCTTAAGATGTGGTAGATACTTGATGAGCATATCGAGGATCCCAGGAAGCCAGAGCTCGCAGCCGTCAACCTGTCTTTGTGCATACTCGAACGCTCTCCGGACCTCATACGGGATCTCCTCCGATGCTCCGACAACCTGCCTCAACACTGACCTCAATATAGTACTCGCAGATTGTACATTCTGAGCGCTGAAGTCGCAGTACGCATAAATGACGGCCACACCGTCTCCATCGATCCCATCGGAAAGTGTATCTATCACAAGGGAGCTGTGCTGTTTAGCAATGAACTCGCCGGGGGGGGGTTACAGTGGATCATACCAGATATACGTCTTGCCGACCCCTGGATTCCCGTGACATAATAGGACAGGCTTCCTCTCCTGGCCTTCCGTTGTGCGCCAAGCAGAAAGCGCTTTGTTTCGAAGCAGCCAGTCTCCCACCCCATCCACGCGGGTGTCACGAACCGCCCGGTGCCTTTCCCGAGATTCTAATGGGGACAGCCACTCTAGGACCTGGCGTTTCTCGTCCATTATGGATATATTACAGTTATTCCACACATTTTTGTAACTGTTCGAGACATTCCAGTGGTTGCTAGTTATTGAAATGACTGAGTTTTGACGTGCTGCTGTATCCATCTGGTCTAGCGTACTGGTCCCACCGCCTATCTGCTGTGTATACCTTTCGTTGAACTTGGTTTTTTTTGGGCGAGTAATGGTGGGCACTGCACTGAAGTAACCGACAGATGGTGTTGTGGGTAGCGAGAAGTACGGTATTCGGGGAGGTTGGGAAATTTCTGCCACCTTGAGGTTACTCAGGATGTCTCACCACCGCGATTCGGCCCCGCTCCAACAGGAGACTGGTTCACAAGCTCCGAAGTAGAAAACCGAGTTGCCGTGCTTGTAAGTTATGGTATTTCACACCGGCTCCGGAGGTCCCTAAAAATCCTGCCAGCTAACAGAACTCCCTCTAGGGTGCTCGAGTAAGTTACTGCCCTCCGGTCATCGCGTAATCTTACTTAATCCAACCGAGCTACTTTCTAGGCCTACGGCCGGGCGGCGCGATGGGTTGCCATCATCATCCGGCGCCCGAGTACAAGTACATGCCCACCTTCTTGTCGTCGCAATTGTCGCCATCCCGAGTATCAGTGCCTAGTCCCTAAACTCCAAGTCCCGATGCGGAAAACCACTCTCCTTAACGAATTTGGTTTTCTCTCTTGAGGTCGAGAGTTTTTATCGCTCCGGACTGGGTAGGGCTGAGAGCGAAGTTCTCGGGCCCCGTACGCTTCATCAGAACAACTACATCTAGGTTCCGGAAGATAAAAAGGTTTAAACTCGACCCACCAACTTTGTGGAAATTTACCATGATATTTGATTCCTTCGATACAGAGAATTTCGACTAGGTTATCAAGCGACGAAGAATATAACATACTATAAGGGGGTGGGGCCTAAGCACGTAACAATGAACACAGCTGCCCAAGCCATCCTGAGCAATCCTATCTTTGGCTATGGGTACCGGCGTTAACTATTTGAGAAGACGGTAGTCCAAGAGGCTCACCAAGGGCATCCACTGTCTCCTGCGAGCGCAATTCCACAACGGGCCAACAGTTACCCCTAGTGCCCGGACGCCACATCCTGTTATCTACAACCCACCGCAGGGCCGGTCGCCCACTGCTAGCGATATCTACTGCATAGAGCCGGGGGGTTTCGAGGCCCACAGCCCACTATGAAAATATGAAAGTAGAGTAAAATAGCAGCCAGCCGCCCGCGTGAAGCGACAACAAGAAAAGAAAAGGAAACCAAAGTGCACACTGGTTTGAATACCAGTGCATGTCAATTAGTAAACACCGGACCGGCGTTGTGGTATGAGACTGTTGTGGGGTGAGATCTGTGGACAAACAGACAGACAATGGTGGCGGAGGAGAAAGGAACTTCGGTACTGTTCTCAGGAGCGAGTCAGCAAGCTAAATACAAGACGCCAAACAACATGTGACTACTCACTTCAGCCTCAAGCCCTTCGGCATCCAAGGATCATCACCCATCAACACTCGACATCTTCACTCGGGCTGATACAAATCACATCACCGGCGTTTGCTCATACACACTCAACAGATACTGCATAGAGGAGCACCATACTCACGACTCACAATATACAGCCACTCCACAGAGGTGTTCGTGAACCGGGACATACTTAATTGCGATTGCGCCAGAGGGCTAGGTGGTGGGGGAGTAGTGGGGTTCCTCCTGTTGTTGCCCAGGAACAAGCGAGCGAGTGAACCAACCAACGAAAGAACAAATGAATGAATTCTTAATAAGTATAGATCACAAATAAACAAATGAACATACATTAATGATGAGATAGACATAAACCGATAGCTAATAAATTACTTGATATCCGAGCCCACAGATTCTGATAAAACCTAGGTATTTCTAGTGCAGTCTGCAAAGGTTTTCCCTGCACCTATCCTAATTTACATACCGGCATGATCTGCCGTAGAGGAGGGAAATTCCAACGGCACATCATATCGAAACCACTCGGTTTATACTAGTAGAGACCGTTAACAAAAGGGAAGGGTCTGAAGTTGGCGCCGACCTACGCCACCGGTACACGGGGAAGAAATAGCAGAAAAACACAGGCGAATAGGAGATCGGATCCGATTGCTTTGGTTAATTGGCCAGCGAGCGTTGAGGTGCTCCTCACCTGCTCTGAGAAGGGTAAATGTATATTCTTGCCGATCGCCCCCTTGACAGCGGTCTATAAACCGAGTGGTTACGGTAGCACATTCTCCTTGTCGTCGAGTTCTTACAATAGGGGATTCGCAGCTCATCAACCGTGGACCGGAAAAACAAACTGCAATAATGTACAGCCCGAGCACCAGTCCCGGCCCCAGAGGTCGTTGAAGCCTTTCCCAGCTCGACTACCGCCACATCATTCCGCACCTTCGCAACTCCTACTTCAGGCACTCTCTCCTCGCAGCACCAGCCTCTTGCCTAGGGATCAGGAACTAAAAGCCCACTAAGCACTACTTGTACGATACGATGGAACCCTTGGAACCGTAGCCTACATCCCAGATCTGAACCGGCGTAGTGGAGGACTTCCCGTAAGCCTATATCGCTAGGATGGAACAGAAATTTTCGAATATTGTACTTGGGTACAATAGGAGAGGGTGTTTAAAAGCAGTGGTTAGAAGGGGGGGTGCCAACCCCCCCTTCTCTTCAAGTCATCTATTTCCATGAAATAGAGACGTCAATATCTCTTACATCACCCTCGCCACAACTCCGTTTACCTGGTAGCTGATATTGAACTAGCACTTTGGTTTATCCCCAATCCAGTAAGAGGAGAAATTTTCTGCAATCTTGCTGTCTAAATTACGGGAAGTCATAGTCTATCTTCTATTTGTTGGATTGCCTATAGGGCATGGGGTTAGCCGGATATGCAGTTAGGCAGATATGCGGTTATCAGGCATATGTTTTGTGGTGTGCAGTGCAGAGGCAGAGGGTAGTGTTTTTTGTTTCTTTCACATCCTATGCCGGTTGGGATAGGATATGGGTCTTTTTGGTAGTTTTGTGTGTTTCTTTCACACCCTATGCCATTAGGCATATGGTAGTTTGGTTTAGGATCGTTCTAGATTGCCGGAGGTTGCGGAGGATCATGATGAGTTAGGATAGTGTGTTTTTCATTTGAGTTCATTGTGTTTCCATGGTTGCTGGTGCTTTGGAGCTATATATCTCTTAGTCAGTCCTTAGCTAGATGGATCATCGATCACCGTTTCCACCACTTCTATCTTCCCATTTTTTTCATCTCTCATCCGCGCTCATTTTTTCACTTCACCGCTGTGCATTTTTGAGTTGTTTCTTCACTATTCAGCTCTCTATTGGAATAGACCTTGCTCTCGATAGACTTACGGGAAGTCCTCCAGTGACTCGTTGGCCTCGCAACGGACTTTGGGCGCACAGGGGTTGTGGGTAATAAACACTGGAGATTTTTATTACCGGTATCATGAACGAACTGTTCCATTGATATTAATATGATGCGCGAGGAATGTTGCGCAGAGAGTCTCGATTAGGGGTGGAAGATAAAAAAGAGAAAAACATAAGTACCAGTGGGAACTCGAATAAACGGACCATGCGCTGTAGCCCGGAAGCGGCAAGCCCAACCTCCTTGCGCACGGCCCGTTTAACCGGGTTCTTATGGTACCATATTATGCAGACTCGACCACAAAACACAAAGAACCCAATCAACACTGAAATATCAATCACCGCCAAGCACTGTAGGTGGAGTGAAATAATTCAAGAGAATCTGCGTATCCGTAGCATAATAAAAACGCAGAAGATAGGAAAATGGGCAACAGGATCGGGGTCAGAAAGAAAAATGAAGGTGCGATACCAGAAGTGGGGGGACGGACGGTGACGGATAGGGCTAGGGATGAGTGCGATTGATCGAGTGGAGACTGCTTGGGTGGTGGAGGTTGTTCCAGAGGAGGCCCAGATGGGACAAGACAAGATATATGAGCGCCGCGAGGAGGATCATTGGCTGTGCGTAGAGTAGCCTGCTCCGTTGTCGTGTGTGGTCGTGTTACTGCTCGGTGCGATGCACTCCCACGGGTTAAGGCTGCGGGTGTTCGGTCGCAATCTCTAAGTGATTCGTTACCGAAGCTTCCGGGTTCCGATAATGGCTCCACTACCCCCTCTTGCCCGGGTGTCGAATTATCAGTATCCAATGAATCAGTGTTGAAATCCCCGTGTTCCAGAAGCAGCTTCACTACACCCCCGTGTCCCCTCAAGGTAGCAAGGGATAGAGGAGTCCTGAGATTGTTACCCAATAAACCGGGATTGAAATCAGCATGTCCTAAAAACAACTTCACCAGATGCTCTCGCCCCCACTTGGCAGCACATGACAGTGGCGATAGACCATTATTAACTGATGAATTGGGACTGATACCCCCGTAGTCCACAAGTAGCTTTACTATATTTTCTCGCCCATCTATGGTGGCATACGATAAGGGGGTTAGGCCATCCTTATCCGGTGAATTGGGATTGACATCTCCGCGTTCAAGAAGCAGCCTCGTCACACCCTGATGTCCTCTTGTGATAGCAAGTGATAGGGGCGTCCGGCCGTAGTTGTCTGGTGGGTTAGAGTCGACATCCCCGCAGTTCAGAAGTAGCTTCACTACACCCTCTCGCCCGTTCATGGCAGCATATGATAATGGTGATAGATCATTGTTGCCCAATGAATTGGGTTTGACATTCTCGCATTTCAGAAGTAGCTCCACCACATCCTCTCGTCCATTCATCGCAGCATATGATAGCGGCGGCCGGCCACTGTTATCAAATGAATTGGGATCGACGTCTTCACGTTCCAACAGTAGCTTCACCAGATCCTCTCGCCCGTCCATGGCAGCATACGATAGGGGTGTTAGGCCATCGTTATCTGACAAATCAGGATCGACATCCCCGCGTTCCAGAAGGAGCTTCACTGAACATTTGTGTCCTCTTGAGACTGCAAGCGATGGGCGCATTAGACTATAGTCATCTAATGGATAGGGGTTAGCATCCCCGCGCTTCATACATAGCTGCACTGAATCCCCACACCCGCCTCTGATAGCATATGATAAGGGTGTTAGGCCACGGTTGTCCGATAAATTGGGATTGACATCCCCATGTTCTAGAAGTAGCTTCACCATATCCACTCGCCCGTCCTTAGCAGCATACGATAAGGGTGTTAGGCCATCATTATCCGGTGAATTGGGATTGAGGTCCCAGCGTTCGAGAAGCAGCTTCACCACATCTCTATGTCCTCCCGAGACAGCAAGTGATAGGGGTGTTAGGCCATTGTTATCCGGTGAATCGGGATTGACCTCCAGGCGTTCCAGAAGCAGCTTTACTTCACCCCCCCGTCCGTCCTTCGCAGCCCACGATAAGGGCGTTAGGCCATCATTATCCCGTAAATTAGGATTGACACCCGGATGTCCAAGAAGTAGCTCTACTACACTCTTATGTCCTCTCGAGACACCAAGTGATAGAGGTACTCGGCCACTACTATCAGGTGAATTTGGATCGACGCCCCGGTGGCCTAGTAGCAGCTTCACTGCGTTTTCGTTTCCGAACTGCGCGGCAAACGAGAATACCGTGCGACCGTCTTTAATAACCACATCAGGCTTAATATCCCCCTGCCCGAGAAACAGCTTAACAATGGTGTTGCTCCGGTATTTCACAGCCCACATCAACGGTGTATCACCGCTAGAGTCGCGCCCATTCAGGTCCCACTTTTTCATCTCCAGCATGGCAACCGCAATTTCGGCGATCCCCCAAAACGCGATGCAATGGAGTCCACTAATTCCGCGAACCGCGCCGCCCCAGTCCCATTCACGAATCTTATTCCGCCGAAAAATAGCTCCAGATACATGGTTCTCGTATCCGTCAAGGAGTCGTAACGCCTGAGTTTTCACCGGCCCAGTCAGCTTCCTGATTGCATGGGCCCCCCAGAAGCACGTAGCATAGTCAAGAAACGGCGTTATCGCTAGTGCCTCCTCGAGGTTAGGCGGGAGCTTCCGAACCAACCGGCAGTTCAAATAGGTGAGGCAGACCTCGGCCATCATCGAGTGAGCCGTTGGAAATAGGGTGAGACTTTCTCGGAGATACTCTTGAAGTGTGAGATGAAGGAGACGGACGGTCGATGCTTTTTCGTCAATTGTGACGAGTCCTAAGGTGCAGTCCCGTACGGTCCGTGTTGAAGGTATATTCTGGGTATTCAGGTCTTCCACTCCTAATTCTACCCCTAGCGCATGGAGCAGCTCCTGCAGTCCCAAGGGTCGCTCGCTGTGGGAAATCCACATCAGGGCTCTCATTCCAAGTTCTGCTTTGTTTCCACCTTGCTGCTCTATCCGTTTCAATGTCGTGTCATATGCCTCTTCTAAGCCGAGGCCCCTGGCCATCATATGGAGTGCCTGTTTCTTCAGATGAATGGTCGGCTCCGCAAAGATTGCGTCCATATTTATGCGAACAAGTAGAAAGCTATAAATTACTGTTAGCCCAGTCTGCGAAATTCAACACCCCAGGGCAATACATACGTTCTTGCGATCCGTGCTAGAATAGTTAGTATGTCAGCTCGTAATTCGTTGTCCATCGCACTCACGTTTAGGTCCTCTTCCAACCTCTTCTCAATGTATAATCTTATATCCGCCGGGGGTGGATCTATTGGGACCGTATCAACACCTGCAGGAAAACAGTCCTCTACTTCCGGTTTAATCTGAGGTCTTCCGGTAAGGAATAGCCGTGCATTTGGGCACTTTTCCACGACGGGCTGTAGAGATTTCCAGAGTTGAGCGCGATGCATTGCGGGGAACTCATCCAAAGCGTCAATACAGATAAAGCACCGCTTCAAACTTGATAGAGACTCGATCAGCATCTCGAGAACCTCGGGAAGCCGCAGCCCACAACCATCAACTTGTCGTTTTGCATTATTAAACGCCTTCTTTATCCCATCCGGGATCAGTGGTAGCGCTCCGACAACCTGCTTCAACACTGACGCCAATACAGTACTCGGGGATTGCACATTCCGAGCGCTGAAGTCGCAGTACACATAAGCGACAGCCACATTGTCTTCATTAATCCCGTTGGAAAGTGTATCTATCACAAGAGAGCTGCGCTGTTCCTAAGCTTTGAACTCACTTGGTGGGGTACGGCGGATCATACCTGATATACGTCTTGCCGACTCCCGGGTCTCCATAACATAATAGAGGAGGGTTCGTTGCCTGGTCCTCTGATGTGCGCCATGTAGAAAACCTCCGGTCGCGAAGCAGCCAGTCTCCCACTCCGTCCACCCGGGCTTCGCGAACAGTCTGGTGCCTCTCCCGTGATGTCAACGGAGATAACCACTCTAGAACCTGTGACCTCTCATCGGATATGGATATATTGCACCTATTGAATTCAGTTTTGTTGTGACTATTTGTGGTATTCCCAGTATAGTTGCAGCGGTTGTAGGTAACGCGTGAGTTTTCAGGTTTTAATGGGTTCATTTCGGCCATCGTATCGACTTTGAAGCTGAAATTTGTTGCGAAAGCTTTTCGTTTAAATTTGTTGTTTACGCAAGGGAAAGGTGGGTATCGAGGTAAGAGATAGAGAGATGCTGCAGGTGTCCACTTTGGAAAAGAAGAAACTCATGCGAAATCAAGGGTACAAATTGGGGAGCTCATGGTATCATAGCCCGGTGCGGTTTAGAAAGGATTTTGAGCTAGGAGGTCTCACCACATACCACGATGAACCCCGCTGAACCGTAGTATACATCCCAGATCTCGATCGGCGTACTGTAATAGATGATTTTTAAAGTATCCGGACACCTTGGCACCCAGAAGCCCTGTCTTGGCGCCAAGGTGTCCAAATACTTTTGAAATCGGCTAGTATAGTACTCGAGCACTGGTCGCAAGCGCCCCATTATTTCTCCCCGTGAGAAACCACGCCCAGCCCCTACAGTACAAGTACAAGGGTAGATCATGAATTGATGGTACAGAGCAGGGATCAGAGGTTGGAGAGCAGTGGTACAGCGCTTGCAGAGGTGTACCATAATTTTGTCCAAACCAGAGTTCTTGAATCCAAGATATTACATGAGAGAAAATTCACAAAAATCCAAACTCTTCATAAAACTACTGGAAATAGTAAGGACCCCATTTATATCTAAAAATATCCACTCAACTCCCAACTTCTTAAGAGTAGTATGTAATTGAACTTTTAAATTCTGCCAAGACACAGTTTTCCTACCAAAACAATGGTCTTGGCATAATTTTAAGGGAAGGTTTTATGCTTACTACTCCTCAGAGAATTTATATCATTTGAGGTTTCAATCATAGTAAAGTAGCATAAACATTTTATAAACATCCTATGAAGTTCTCCTATTTTTTATTTTGGTATTGGTGCTGGAATAAGTGTGTGAAACTGGCCATTTATAGTATAAAATCACTTGAGTGCACTCAAACACTGATTTTTTCAACTGTACCAAAGTTGCCTTTACAACGGAGAATGACCCCCCCTGCTCTGTACCATGAATTCATGATCTACCCTTGTACTCGTAAAGCCAAATGCAGGCATTCGAGTACTCTACCAGTACCGTATCCAGATCGACTTCTGTCTTCCCCAAACGCAAGATAAGTTACCCCCCACGCCGCTATCCCTACTCCCCCTGCCGGTGAACTTTGCGCTTCCGCACGCTGGGAATAACCTTTTCGAGTCAACTCATAACGCCTACTGCCCTCCGATAAAGCTATTCGAGGAGTTTCTTTAATATTGGATACAGCTGCACATAGGACCGCCATACCCTTCGACCGTGCTCCCCCATTATCATCCTCAACCTAATCAAAGTGAGTACATACACTACCGCAAGGCAATGAAGGAGCAGATGAATGGGGCTCCCAAATTTCCCTCCATTTATCATCCATGGCACCTTTCCTCAGGCCATTTTGTCGACGCGTTCTAGAGCTCTATTTCAACGATGTATCCAGCATCAGGTGTCATATCAGATCCGGAATCGTCATTTATCGGGCTAGCGTATTGTGGAAGTATTCCAGCGTGAGTACTACAAACGCATACACGTTCGGACATCGCTGGCCAGTACCGGGGGGGACCTATTTATTGAAAGAAATCAGAGCACGTGTACTAACACCTTGCTGCGACACATAGGTCACCCGTGGGCCCATTGCGAATAATCGCACTGACGACTTTTCTAGTTTAGCCCAATAAGCCTCTGTCCAGCATTTACAAACTCCTCTATACGATAGTTACAAAGGAAGAATTCTCCCGTCTATGCCGTGTCCATTCGTTCGGCCCCTGCACCACCTCCAGGCACCCCTTTCATCGCTTTCTTTCATCGATGCCTATACTTGCAGACTCCATCAAAGTCAAGCTCAACATCTCGCTACTGAATCATCCAACTTTGTTTGGTATGGTTGATCCAGGTTGTCAGCAATCCTAGAAGACAAACCCAACACCCTCCGCAATCCCCAAAACCTGTATGTGGGGTTCAAAAACACAGACCACGAGGATTCAGAGAATGAAGGACATAGGTTTAGTTATGACCGCTAATGGCCAGTTAGTTTCTCAAGAACCCGTAAACTTTAATAGTCGGTGGAAGCAAGTGTGACGCACCATAAAAAATTCCATTTTTGTTTTTTTAACATACCCAAATTTAATAGCTACTTATAGTAGGTTTATTATTCACTTTATATCTTATATATAAACACAGATATATAGTTAATAACTAGTAGTATGAAAACCTATTAGAATTGAATAAGCTTAAAAAAAAACTTCTATTTTTTATGGGGCATCACACTTGCTTCCGCGTCACACCTGCTTCCACCGACTATGAGCAACAGCGAAATAGGAGGGGAACCGGCTATTACATGGATCCAAAGAGTAATCTAGCTACCACCACTTCCAGGGAGCCATCCTTCGCCTCCACCACAACACTTACTACCGCTTATACTACTCTCTCCACTCCCTGCGCTGCTCTTACCCTGGAATTACTCGCATCCCTTTAACTATTCTTCTCCTATGCTTGATACCACAATTCCGGAGCCTGGTATGAGTAAGCTCTTAAGGGCTACGGATGAGGGAACAATAGTTTTATTAGATGTTCTTGTTCTATTGGAATTAGTTTCTTGGTGATCATAGCTGATCTAGTTCGAGAAGATAAAGACTTTTGTGGGACCGAAAGAACAAAGTAGTTGCATGATCAGAAGTTAAAGGCCAGGCCCAGAGGTCTAGCTGGGGGGTATAGAATGTAATATAAATATAAATACAGGAGCAAGCTAGCACTATCATAACAATCAAAGAGGCCAGTATCAGGAAGATGCTCCCACATTTTCCCAGGATGAACAATATCCAGCATGAAGGGCTAAGGTGAAAGGCGGCCAGGGGTTTAAATTGGGATCCCTCTAAGAGTTTCATGTCCTACAACAACCAAGATATCATACAATGCTGGAAGGGATAGGGTGAGTGACCTAAAGGTATTATTGCAAACAGAGGTTGATGTTACAGGTACCATTGTTATGTCCTATACCTTTACCTGATCATATCCCTAGTGCTGCAGACGGGAAAGAAAGGGTGAGAATTTTCAGCCACAGCCTACATTACCGGTAAGGCCAAAGTGCGTGAAATGCTTGTAGGACACGAACAGTGAGTACCGAGCATGTACAGATATAATACGCTGCTCTCTCCTCATACCTCTCATAAGCAGGGAGGCCCCTCTCAATACCCTACCAAAGCAGTCTCCTAGGGTGCATTACTCCCGAGAAAACAACTAGTTAAGGCACATCCCCGCAACATCCTAGCAATTCAACAATCAGTAGCCCAACTCTCTCGTTTTGCATGAAAAGGTATAATAATTCTACCTACAAGCACACTTTTCCATCACTACTATTGCCTGCTTGTTTCTGTGGTTCCTCTAGCCAGACGGTTAGACATGTATTATTAAATTGCCCCCGATTGGCAAGACACAGGAAGAGGGCTAAGGACCGGCTTGGAATGGGGGCGCTAACTATTTCCAAGCTCCTGTGGATTCAGCAGGGGAAGGATGTATCACTCAAACTTTGGGGGGCGTTTCAGGAGATCAGGAAGAATTACAGTCACCAAGCACCTGGGGCGCCAGCGGCAGGGGTCCACTGAATGGAGGGGGGACACTTGTATTGGCATAGGAAACGGCCCACAGGGTGGGCCAGGAGGTGCAGGCCAAGACCGTTACTTTATAAGTAGGGGAGGATGTGGGGTAGATAGTGGTTCTATACTATAGGTAGTCTTACGTTGTGCCATAGCCATATGGCTAGATACATAAATGAATAAAACCAAAAAAAAAATTCCATCACCATCATTTATCGCTTCCAGGACTTTGCACTTTTCACCCCAGACCCCATGCACTCTATCGGACTTTAATCGCCAAGTTAACCCCCCGCAATTGCCATAACACTAGAAGATAAACCAGAATATGACAAGAACTAGGGTAGATGAGCCCCACGCGTGGGTCTCCAGAGTCGACTCTCCTAGTAAGGCCCTTAGTATTCCTTCTTCGTCTCAAGGCACAGCTGAAGGTCAGTCCTTTCCAGGGCGACCCCCCCTTTATTCAAAGAGCGGAATTCTCGACGTCTTACTGCGATTGCCAATTACTCTAGTTCTCACGATACTCTCTATAGGTATCGTGCAATGGGTGTTTTACAATATGATAGAAGATAAACGCTTACCAATTAGTTTCTTCCTCCGAGATTCAGTTTGGCTTTTCTTGCTAACACATCCTATCGGAGAACTTCCTGGTCTGCGGACTAACCTTGGTCTGTATTACTCCTTCGAGCTTGGCCACTTTTATCTTTCACCATATTTTATCTGAGTCTTCCCCTAGTGACTCCCCCGGATCTCCGTACTATAGACCACAAATACAGTGATATCATCCGCTTCACATATCATCACTCTTCCTGTCATTTTTGTCCGGGGTCTATGATGTTCCGGGATCCTGGTGAGTTATCCCTTCTAAGCTAAGTTACCTGGTGGGGACCGAGGTTTAATAACCCTCCATTGCCCCGTAGCCCTAACCAAATTCGACCGAGCTTTGTAGGCCTACAACCCAGTTGGAGCGGCGGCATATCATAACCAGGCGATAGAAGCCCACCTCCTTGCCGGAAAAAAGCTAGGTAACTTAAGTGTTGCCACCACCAACGGTGGCGACCGTTCACTGGAATCCACACCTCAATACGACAAACCACTGTCCTGCCTGAACTGGGTTTTGCGTCTTGGGGCAGGGCACAGTACTTATCACTCCTAGTTCGATGGATCTTAGTGGGAGGTTATCGACCCTCTGCATTTGCAATAGCTGGGCCGCCCAAGGCTCTGTAACACAGGAGGTTATTAATCCAATCTTGCCATAATCTTCTAATTCTTTGGAAACGGGTAATTCCAAGGAGATTATCGGGTCGCGCAAGAATTGCGGTGGAGAGATGGAGCTGATGCCTAAAGACTCGATAGGGTATCGAGCCGCCCCGGGGGTTTGGCGCGGCCTCTGGAGGTGATAACCCCAGCCACTCCAGACCGTCAGTCCCAATCTGGAAGCACTTGCCTCTGCGATTTGAAAGACGGTGGGGTTCTCAGGGATTCTCAGGGATGACAAAGGACACCCACATGAGCGAGATTCCCTAATTACCCGGCAGTCGGTTTCCCCGGAAAGGACCCGGGTACCATAGACCAATTGAGAATAGCACAAGGATATCGGAGATGCCCCTCTTGGTAAGATCTGCTCGTGCTTTCCTTTTATTTGTCCCAACTGAATTCCGAAGGAGCATCGTTGCGTTGCGTTTGCTCTCCTTAGCCCGAAAGGGGAAATCCTGGACGTCATCGCGTCGCCTACAATTATTCTGATTCTCACGATATAGGGGCCACGGTGATCCGCTGTCCCTGGCTGTCGCATTTAAGTGACTGTAGGTATATGCGGCCGATGGTAGGGTTCCGCCATCTTCCACTGCTAAAAGATCTACTAACGACAGGTGCTTGGAACCGCTGGGTCTTACTCAGGCTGAGAAAAAGTATTGGGGTGAGACAAGCCAAGACCTGATTGTCATATAGCAAAATTGGTGTAGAAGGCAACCAGGTAGACAAAGTGTCATCCAATTGCCACCACAACTATAGCGATAATAGAGACTTTGTGATTTCACATCCAGAGTCAAATTCTAGTGATCTCGTTCGCCCAGAACCCTGTTTGACCCACATCCAGAGTCTTTTCACAAAGTCCCTAATAGCGAAATGCCTCCGACTACCGGAAAGCCACCAACCACCAGAAAGCCGCCGACCACCAGAAAGCCGCCGACCACTGAAAAGCCTCTGACCACCGAAAAGAGAGCGAGCAGCAGGATGAAAAGGAGAGAGGTAGATAGGGCAACAAGGGGTGCTATTTTGGCACTTCGGGACTATGAGGTCACAGGCTGTCGCCCTTTATCTGAAGTTGAGATCGGGAATCAACTTGGAGTTCCAAAATCGACCGTTCATAACATCATCGCCCATAATCAATCTCGTGTCATCGAAAATGCTATAATAAAAGATAAAATGGCTGATGTTAATATTGTACCCTCTGGTAGACCTGGGAGACCTCCGAAATTAACCGAGTCCTTGCAGGCTACAGTTATTGGCGTGGCTACTCTGAATGCCTCCCAGAGACGAAAGTCCTTCGCACAGCTTGCACGGGAGATACCTTTTCCGATCCACCAGACATCCCTTGCCAGAATTCTGAAAAACACTGGATATGACAGGCATATTCCACGAAAGAAACCACATATCTCAGAACAAAATGTGGAGAAGAGAAAGGAGTTTAGTAAGCAACTGAAGGAGAAGTCAGTTAAAGGGTACTTTGATGGTTGGATTGCGATGGACGAGATGTACCTACTAGCTAGATCACATTATGGCCCAGAGCGGGTGATTCGGAAGGCTGACAAAGAATACCATCCCGATTGTGTTGATTTGGAACGGCCTGGCCAGGCACGCTTGATGTTTTGGGGAGCTATTGCCTATAATGTTCCTTGCTCGCAGTCTCCATTCTTTGTTTGGGAGGAGGAAACTCCTGAGGAACAGGAGCTGGTATTGGAAATGCTAGCAGAAGAAAATAGAGCAGCAGAAGAGGCTATAAAAGGGGCTCATGATTCCTGGTATGAGGAAGAGATGGCAAGGAGAAAGCTTTTACCAAAAGGGAAAAGGCCTCAGGGTAGGCCTGCGAATCCTTACAAAATTATAAAAAAAACAAGAGGAAAAACAAGGAAAGGAGGGATTGATTGGTTTCGGTATCGGGAGAGTGTTTGTAAGGACAGACTGTACCCCTTCTACCGAACTCTTCTTGCTTCCTCCCGGCATGGGGAACGTAGGCCTATTCAACTTATTGAAGATGGCGCCGGACCTCATTGGTCAAAGTTTCTCAACCAGCATCATAAGACCTCTGGTATTAAGAAGATCTCGTGGCCTCCATGTAAGTCTTGGAATTTATATTTTGTTCAAATTATTGTTAATATTAACTTGGATAGCATCACCGGATCTGAATCCAATAGAACGGGTCTGGGATTATATCCGGCGACAATTAGCCAAACGAAGGCCCTTTCCTACAACTAAAGCAGCTACTCAGAAAGCATGGGAGGAAATTTGGTACTCTATTCCACTTCATGTAACAAATTCTTATTTTGAGGCACTTCCTCGCCATTTGGAGGAAGTTTCACGACAAAATGGTCAGAATCTTTATCATGGCTAATGCTTTTATGGTACTATCACTATTTATTATTTTTACTATTTCTCTTCTTTCTGCTTTTTTGGTTATTTCTTTATTTTCTTTATTTTTTATATAACTCTCTGTTTTGTTTATTGAAGCTGTTGTTTCATAAATCATATCTGGTGTTCATCATATTTGCAAAATTCGGGTTCGGTCTTGGCTTGTCTCACCCCAATACTTTTTCTCAGCCTGAGTACGGTCCACAATCACTATAAATGACCATAAGAGGGTAGCTTAAAACCGCCGATACTCGCTCGTGGGGAATGTGTTACTTGAAAATGGACCAAAGGGGAAACGCAGACTCGCTTGGATACCGGTACCGCTGCGCTTCAAAGAGCAAAACCAGACCCACGTTACCGAGCAGTTACATTATACCGTATATAGGGTTCTTGTGGTTAGTGTGGGATTAGGATTATATCACCAAATGATGCCATGGGCGCGGTCGTGAAGGTACTGTACTCGAGTACAGTACTTGTATGATACGTGGCTGGGGAAAAGTAGGAGGGATGGAAGGCCGGCCACACCCAGAAATAGGGAATTTTCAAACGTTTGTGTTCTCCCAAGTTATCGGCTTTGGGGTGAAATAACCCCCTACACTGGTTCTATCGCTCGTCCACTTGATCTCTCCTCGTTTTGGGAATATATATGTCACATCCCTTCCGACGTTCTTCCAAGCACGGTAGGTGTTGCAACACGAAAGCACATCCGGGCGCCATAGCTAAAATGACACTTTGGGGGGATGCTGTAAAGAAAGTTCACTTCCGATATATATATTTAGGTAGATAGGGAAACAATTGGCGAGAAATTTCTGAAAAGAATGGAGATAATTTTCGGAGACAATTGGAGTTTCTGCATAATCTCCCAGGTGCTAGATCCCCCTCGATGGCAAATTATTCCTCCAAATATAAGTGGGCTGTGAGAAAATGGGTGGGCGGTGTTGCGGTTTTACCGCAAAAATGGTAGGTTTCGCGACAAAATAGTCCAGCGGAGAAAATCAGCAGAGATACGAAAAATCATATCTATGGAATCACCGAAAACAGTGGTGACGTCATTTCCATATACAAATTTCCACCCAATCCCCAGCACCAAAAGAGTTGTATGCAGTTGAACTTTCAAATTCCACCACAGCGCGGATTTCCCATCGAAACGGTCTTGGTGAAAGTTTGAGGCAAGTTTTGTTTCCTATAGCTAATACTCTTCGGAGAATTTAGGCCCATATAGGTTATAATTGAAGTCAACTAGTCTACATCTTTTCTAAACACTTTGTAAAGCAATCTTATTTTTGATATGAGTATCTGTTTGGAATTAGGGTGCGGAGTTGGCTGTTTTTTGGTGTGGGCTATGTTGTACTGTACAGTAGCTGCTCGCTTTTTGGGTCCCACTAGTACCGGGAGTCCTGTGCCGGTATTCCCGTGCAGAATACCGTTGACCTAGTATTTTCTTCGCTCCTATGGCGGGACGGGGGTGGTATCTTTGGATAGCGCGAGCTTAAAGCGGACAAGCACAGTACATACTGTACACTGCCTCGAGTTCAGTGGTTGGCCCGAGGCCAAGGCTTCATTTGATACTACACCAAGGCATCGGCCCCATTCAAACCGTAAGTAGTCCCCTCCAAGAAAAAAAAAGAGAAACGTGAATATTAGATCCGCTACGTCTCCCCCGGCTGATCGGGACCAACCGCCGTCACCCCCGCCCATCCTTTGTTAGCTTGTTCTCGTACCGCCGCTGCAATCTCCCAACCGTCGAAAGAGCGGTTTTTAACCTACGTTCCCAACTCTCCGAAACGTACATTCTGTCGGAAATCGCGAGGTGCTGCTCGGCATGCTCTCACGATAGTTTGTTGTTCGGACAGTTTCTGGGAACGCGCTTTGGCTTCAGACATGTTTTGGCTTTCCGCAAGGCACTCCGGCCACAGGAACGCACGGAGGTTTTGGATCGACGCACCCTCCGGAGGGAAAGCGGAAAGACTGCAGGGGGGGAGCCGGAAAGTCAGTTGCCTGGAGTATTAGGTCCGCGGAGGCTATGGACAGCGGGAGTTTGTCCCTCCTTTGTTGGCACGGGGGGTAGAGCAAGGGGAAGGGGAGGTATACAGCAATAACATGGACATGTGGGATGAAGAAGTATGAAGAACTTCCCGGCCCCTGAGTTGTGCGATCGTTTTCCTGTGTGAATTCTTGGCGTTTCGTTTCACAGTTTCACCCTTGCTGTCGTTTCCGTCAATCCACGTTTAAAAGCAACCCCCCCTCCCTCGATGAGTCCCCATATTTGTTTGCTCATTTGGTTGTGGGTGCCAAAAAAATACCCTGTATTCATATACACTCGAGACATAACTATAATTCGCTATATGGCTTCACCACCCGGGGCAGAGATGGGCTTTGTAGTGATAGGTTCACCGATGCTATCGGGCAGGTCTCTCGAGAAGTCAATGGGAACAAGCTGCACGCAAAAGCTCGACGACATAGGTGACCCGCGAGCGGGCGCTGGCAAACTACCCAATTCGCACTCCACAGTAAGCCGGGTACCAAAATTTGATCACGGAGCCCAAATAGCGGATAAGCAAGGAGGTGAGATTGGAGGAAAGTATGAAATCGATAGTACACAGCTATCTCCAGACGAAAGGGACTGGCAAAGCATGGATTGAGTGCTCATCGTTCAATCCACACCGGTATGGGGAAACTTCGTTGAAAAGCAAAGGTAGCGGGGTTGGCAGAATCGAGTCCAGGGGGTTTTTTTTTTTAAGGAATCCCGGAGTGGGGAGATCTACTTACAGTAAGTAGTCGCTTGTAGGGGCACGTACAAGTGCCCGGTTCACCTTGTGCTTCGGAACATTTTCCTACTTCATGGCTACTGTACCACTCACCGACCTCTCCGCCTTAATTACTATGATTATTTAAATTTGCTTTACCGCTGGCATATTGCGGTAGAAAAGCGACAAACCTAGTCAACGGGCTATCACGCTGGTAACGTGCAATGCGTATGGTAGCGGAGAGGGGGAAATACTTCTACTGATATGATACACTAGGACTGCTACATAAAGAAAATATCGGTCGAAAATGGAAACCAACAAAGAACTATAAGTATCGTACAGACAATATTACATCGGATCTAGCCAATACTACAATAATATTATCAAGCGCCGTGGATGGCGTGAAATAATCCGCAAGAATCCACTTATCCACGGTAGATTAAAAAGGAGAAAGATAGGAAACTAAACAGGGGTAAGATCAAGACGAAAAAAAGAAAGGCTGAACAGGAACAAGGGGCAGGGATGGGGGCGGAGGGGGCCGGGGGCAGGCTCAACGGGTGAGGTGGAGGATGTTGAAGCGGCACAGGTTCTGGAGGAGGTCCGGATGGGACAGAATCAGAGATGGGGACGTCGGGTAGAGGAGTATCTGGTGAGAGCAAAGTAACATCCTCGGTTGCTGTGAGTAGATGTGCTGCTTCTCCGTGTGAAGCATTCTCACTAACAGCAGAGGTTGGCGCTCGATCACGGTTTTTCCGCGATTTGCAATTGGAGCCTCCGGGTCTCGATAATAGATTCACTGCACCGTCCCGCCCATTCGTGGCGGAATGAGATGAGGTTGTTAGGCCGTTTTTGACATCCCTGTGTCCTAGAAATAACTTCACGATACCCTCGTGTCCTCTCGCGGCGGCAAATGATAGGGGTGTCCGGCCATCACTACCCGATGAACCCACACTGAGATCCCCGCGTTTTAAAAACACCTTCACTAGGTCCTCTCGCCCCCACTTGGCGGAATATGATAGCGGTGATAGACCATTGATATCCAACAGATTGGGATTAACATCCCGGGATTCTAAAAGCAGCTTCACAACATCCTCTCGCCCGTTCATGACAGCATATGAAAGGGGAGTTATGCGACCATTATCGGATAAATTGGGATCGACACCCCGGTGCCCCAGCAGTAGACTCACTACGCCTTTATGCCCTCTCGAGGCAGCAAACGATATTGGTGTTCGGCCATAGTTATTTGATGAATTCGGTTTGATATCGGCGCGCTGCAGAAGAACCTTCACTACACCCTCTCTCCCGTTCATAGCAGCATATGATAGCGGAGATAGACCATTATTGCCCAGTAAATTAGGATTAATATCCGGGCATTCCAAAAGTCGCTTCACCACATTCTCTCGCCCGTTCATGGCAGCATATGACAGTGGTGGTAGACCATTATCATCCAGTAAGTTAGGTCCGACCCCACGTTGCAGGAATAGCCGCACTAGATTCTCTCGCCCATCCCTAGCAGCATACGATAGGGGTGTTAAACTATCGTTATCGGATGAATTGGGATCGACATCCGCACGGCCCAGAAGAAGCTTCACCATGCTGCAGTTTCCATATTTCACAGCCCACATTAGCGGTGTGTCACCATCAGAATCGCAGCCATTCACGTCCCATCCGTGATTCTCCAGCATGGCAGTTGCGATATTTGCGATCCCCCAAAACGCGATGCAGTGTAGACCACTAATTCCATGATTGCCATTCACAAAACGCCACTTATCTATCTTCTTTCGGCAGAAGATAGCGGTAGATATGTGGTTCCCATATTCTTCAAGGTGTTTCAATGCCAATGATTTCACTGTCTCGGTTACCTCCTTAGCTGCATGGGTTCCCCAGAAACATGTCGCATATTCAAGAAACGGTGCCGCCGCTAGGGCCTCATCGAGATTTGGTGGTAACGCTCGGACTGACTGACTGTTCAAATAGGTGAGGCATATTTCAGCCATCCTCCGGTGGGGAGTTGTGGGTGGGTCGTTAAGTTTTACAAGATACTCCTGAAGTGTGGAATGCAGGAGGCTGACCGTTGATGTCTCATTGTGAATCGTGATAAGCCCTAAAGTGCAGTCTAGTATGGTTTGCATCGAAGGCACATTGTCGGTCTCCAAGACTTCTCCCCCAAGTTCTACCCCCAGAGCATGGCGTAACTCCTCCGCTTTCATGGGCCGCTGGCTACAGGAAATCCACATGAGCGCTCCCAACCCAATGTCCGATTTGCTTTCACCCTGCTTCCATATCCGATCCAATGTCGACTTGTATGCATTCTGCAAATTATGGCCCTTGGTCATCTTAGAAAGTGCTTGTTTCCTCTTGAAAATGGTAGCTTCTGCAAGGATAGCGCTCATATTGATAGAAACAAGAAGAAATCTAAACACCATCATTAGCGGAGTCCACGAAATTTGGTATCTTGTGCCAATACTCACCCCGAGGTCCCCTCTAGAATAGATCTAAGTATATCAACTCGCAATTCCTCGTTCATCGCAGTCGCGTCCAGGTCCTCATCCAACCTCTTTTCAATATATCTAGTTATATCGACCTGTGTTGGGTTTATTGCAAGCATATCAGCATCTTGAGGAAAATGGTCCTCCACTTCCTTTCGAATCTGAGGCCTTCCGGTGAGAAATAGTCGAGCATTGGGGCAATCCCGGACAATGCGCTGTAGAGATTTCCAGAGTTGAACCCGGTGCTTTGTAGGAAACTCATCTAAAGCGTCGATGCAAATAAAGCATCGGTCCAGACATGGTAAACACTTGGCGAGCATATCGAGAATCTCAGGAAGCCGGAGCCTGCAACCGCCAGCCTGTTTTTTTGCTTGCCCAAACGCCTTCTGCACTTCATCTGGAATTTTCGCCAATGTACTGACAATCTGCCTCAACACTGACCCCAATATAGTGCTCGCAGATTGCACATTCCGAGTGCTGAAGTCGCAGTACACGCAAGTGACGGCCACACTACCTCCAGTTATCCCCTTAGAAAGTGTATCTATGACAAGAGAACTGCAGCTTTTTTAGCCTTACGCTCACGTTGCGGGGTTACGGCGGCTCATATGATACCTGATAAATGTCTTGCCGACCCCTGGATCTCCATAACATAATAGGATAGGCTTCGCCGCCCGGCCCTCCGATGTGCGCCATGTAGAAAAGCTTTGATCGTGAAGCAGCCAGTCTCCCACTCCATCTACTCGGGCTTCACGAATAGCCTCGTGCCTCCCCCGAGATCCCAACGGGGATAGCCACTCTAGAACCTGGCGTCCCTCATCGGATGTGAATATAGTGCAGTTTTCAAACGTAGTGTTGTAGCTGTTCTTGACATTCCCGCAGTTTTTGCTGTGGTCGTAGGTCGTGGTAATGTTATGGCGTGCTCGTTCTTCCATTCCGCCCGTGGCGGAAATATTTCGTTGAAACTTTTTGCTAAAGAGAAGGTGGGTGGGTGGGTATTGGAGTCGTACGCAGAGGGATGGAGCCGAGAGTTTCTGGGAAGGTTGGGGATTACCTGTCTAAAGTCGTGTCGGGTGCTACGAGTATACCGCGTCGGCAGCTACTTGTATGTCGAGAACATGGATACACAGATCGAGTACACTTGAGTCTGGGCATAACTTACCGTAACATACTTGTATCAATATCGGACCCTGATTGGAGCTACCAGTACCGTACTCTTACACCTGGTTGCTGCGCCCTCCCAACACCGTAGCAGAGGCACTAGTTTCTAAGAGAATAATTACCGCGTCGCCGCTGCCAGCCAATTCTCTGGGCAGACTTTTTATTTTAGCGGGTGGCACCTTCCCCCTAGGATTGTTGTTGGGACCTCACGGGCGCGGGGTGAAGGAGTGTGGGTACGGCGGTGCAGGTGTGAAAAAAGGCGGGCATCGGTCCATGGATGAGGCTCGTTACACACTGAAGCAGGAGCTTCATTTTTTTTTCTTCCTCACTCCGATATCAAGGGGGAAATAATTTTATGCACTAGCCTAATCATACTTCTCCGCGTTATCTTTCCTCGTTCTGGGAACATAGAAACAAAACCCGTCTCATGCCGCGTAATTAAGGCAGACGCTTACCAGGACTCGAGTACTTGTACCAACAGCTCCGCTACGGTGTGGACCATCCCACTGACTTTCAGCTCTATCCAGGTTCCAGACTGTCGAGCAGTGCTTCCTGCCGTCCTGCCGGACGGCCGTCAACTACTCGAGTAGAATTGGCCAGTACGAGTACGTGAGGTGAAACACACACTAATACTAAAATGTATACCACTCAGCCACATGAGGACGATCATAACAACGAGGCGGAATATAAATTTATCAGCAGATTATTATGGGTGGCCCGCCCCGTCTCGGACGGCGCCAAGGTTGTCCAGTTTGTCCAAAGACGAGTCATTTCTGCCCCTTGGCATCCTCACCCGGACGACTGGAAGCACTGCTGTTGAGTGCTCGCCTACTGGGGCAATCATGACCAAATGTACACAAAAGGATCATGCTTCTATCATGGCCATACTGAGAGGTTCTTGCGCTGTACTCGAGTACTGTACTCAACCCATTCACCGGTAGGCAGAGACGCCGTTCCCTGGTGATCCTAATCCATTTGCAAAAGTAGCCTTCGCCCGGATTTAGCGGGGCCGGAGCCGAATATTTACACAAAAGATTGTAAACTCGTGAGAAATGAATGCACCGATAGGCAGAATGGCGCGGGGAGAAGGTAATGTCCCTCGTTCCTACCAGTATTCTGCTGTTGATGGATATCATAGACCCTGGGGGTCTGGCTGCGAGCCGCTCAGACTGCACACAAAGGAAGGAGCTGGCCGTGTGATGTACGGAGTGCTTTGGGTGCGCCGGACTTGTCTGTCGTGATGTAATGGCATTTCCATTATGATGAATGTTTTTTTTGACATGTCCGTTGACTGATTTAGGTAGAGTATCGTGAATGAGTACCGGTAGTTCTACAAATGTGGTACACCTGGGACACCTGGGACAATCTCGGTCAAAAATTAGGGATTGCTGGGCACCGAACATGACCAACGCCGGAATATCAATTACCGATACTGTGAAGCGCTGTGGATGGCGCAAATTAATTCAATAGAGCTCCCATACCCCTGGTGCAGAGGTAGTACAAATGCTAAAAACAGGGAAATAAACGGAATTAAAGCCAGGAGGAGAAAAAGAAAGACTAAACCGGAATTAGTGGCAGGGATGGTGATGCGCGGGGCTAGGGGTGAGCGCAGTTGATCAGGTGGAGACTTTTGGGGTGGTAAAGGTTGTTCCGGAGGATGGCCAGATGGGACAGAACTAGAGATTGGGATGTCAAGTTGAGGAACGTCTGCTGTGCGTGAGGCGACACGTTGTGTTACCGTGAGTGAATTCGTAACTCCTTGGTGGGAAGCGTTCTTACCAGTAATAGGAGTTGGCGTCCAGTCAGGGTTTTCCAACAGTTCGCAATTGCGGCTTCTGGGTGTCGATAATAGCCGCGTTACACCCTCTCCCCCGTTCATGACAACATACGGTGGTGTTAAACCATTGTTACTCGGTGGATCGGGGTTGACATCCCCGTGTTCCAGAAGTAGCCTGACCACTACTTTATGTCCTCTCGAGGTAGCAAGTGATAGGGGTGTTCGACCGTGCTTATCCGATGAATTGGGATTGATATCCGCACGAGCTAGAAATAGCTTCACGACACCATCTCTCCCGTTCATGGCAGCAAGCGACAGCGGTGATAGGCCACTATTGCCCAACAAGTTGGGATTGATATCCGGGCGTTTCAGAAGTAGCTCCACTATATTCTCTCGCCCACTGATTGCAGCGTACGATAGCGGTGGTCGACAATTGTCATCTAATGAATTGGGATCGACATCACTCCGCACCAGGAGTAGCTTTGCTGCATCCTCTTCACCGTCCCTGGCAGCGTAGGATAGGGGTTTTAGGCCGCCGTTATCCGATGTGTTGGGATTGACATCCCCACGTCCAAGAAGTAGCTTCACTACACCTATATGTCCTCTCGAGACAGCAAGTGACAGGGGTGTCCGGCCGTAGTTATCTTCTGAGTTGGGATTGACATCCCCACGTTCCAAAAGCAGCCGTACTAGGCCTTCTAGCCCACCCCCGGCTGCATAGTATAGGGGCGTCCGGCCATCGGCGTCCGATGAATTAAGGTGTACATCCCCATGTCTCAGAAGCAGTCTCACCGCACCTTCATTCCCCCACTGGGCAGCAAAAGAGAATGTTGTACGACCATCTCGAATAACCACATCAGGCTTGATATCTTCCTGCTCTAGAAGCAGCTCCACCATCGCGTCCTTTCCATATTTCACAGCCCACATTAAAGGTGTGTCACCGCTGGAATCACGCGCATTCACGTCCCATCTTCCCGTCTGAAGCATGGCAATGGCGATGTCTGCAATCCCCCAAAATGCGATACAGTGCAATCCGCTGATTCCCTGTGAAATCTCTCCCCAGTACCAGTTGTGTATCTTATTTCGCCAGAGAACAGCGGCAGATCTGTGGTTCTCGTATCTGTCAAGGAGCCGCAATGCCAATGATTTCACTGGCTCAGTCACCGCCCTAGCCGCATGAGCTCCCCAGAAACATGTAGCATATTCAAGAAATGGTGCTACTACCAGGGCGTCATCGACGCGTACCTCTAGTCCCCGGACTAACTGAGAGTTTAAATAGGTGAGGCAGGTTTCGGCCATTACCGAATGAGCCGTTCCAAATAGGGTGGGATGTGCCCCGAGATACTCTTGAAGTGTGGGATGTAGTAGACGGACCGTTGACGCTTCTTGCTCAATGGTGACAAGTCCTAAGGTGCAGTCCAGGATGGTCCTTATCGAAGGTGCATTCTGGGTGTTGAAATCTTCCTTCCCCAGTTCTACTCCTAATGCATGGCCCAACTCCTGCGATTTCAATGGCCGCTCCGATTTAGAAATCCACATCAGTGCTTTCATCCCGAGCTCCGATTTTCTTCCACCTTGCTGCCTTATCCGATCCAATGTCATGCTGTACGCTTCGTGTAATGGAACGCCATTGGCCACCCTACGAAGTGCTTGCCTCCTCTTGTGAATAGTCGTCTCCGCAAGGATTGCATCCATACTAAGGCAAGCGAGAAGAAATCTAGTGATCACTGTTAGCCTAGTCTATGGGATTCAAGATCTCGGGAGAATACACACATTCCCTCCACCCTTTCCGGAATAACACTCAGAATTTCGGCTCGCAATTCCTCGTCCATCACATCAGATACCGGGTCTCCATCCAACCTCATCTTAAGATATAACTCAATATCGCACATGCTAGGACTTATGGGCAAGGTCTGGGTAATTTTGGGGAAATATCTCTTTACTTCTTCTTTTATGTGAGGTTTCCCCGTGAGGAACAGCCGCGTGTTTGGGCTCTGCTGGACAAGGCGCTCTAGAGATTCCCAAAGCTCAGGCAGGCGCTTCACGTGAAACTCGTCCAGGGCATCAATACATATGAAGCTCCGTTTTAAACCGGATAGAGACTTGATGAGCATCTCAAGAATCTGGGGAAGCCGGAGCCCCCTGCCGCCCTGCTGTCTTCCAGCACGGTCAAAAACCTCCTGCACTTCATCTGGGATCTCGGCTAAAGCTTCAATAACCTGCCTCAACACTGACCTCAATATAGTGCTTGCATCTTGTAGATTCCGAGCGCTGAAGTCGCAGTACACATAAGTGACGACCACAGCATGTCCTTCAATTCCCTTGGAGAGTGTATCTATCACAAGAGAGCTGTGCTGCCTTCTTAGAATTGCTCTCACTTGGAGGGGGGGCTATCAGTTCATACCTGGCATACGTCTTTCCAGCACCTGGATCTCCATAACAGAATAGCACAGGCTCCACCGCCCGGTTCGATGCACGCCATGTAGAAAATTCTCGGGTGCGAAGCAGCCATTCTCCCACTCCCTCCGCTCGGCCCTTACGAACAGCCAAGTGTCTTCCCCATGATCTGAACGGAGATAGCCACTTCAGGATGCGACATTTCTTCTTAGGTATGGATAGATTGCGTCTATTGGATTTATTGTTGCTGTAACTATTCATGATATTCCCACTGCTGCTGTTGTTGATCACATCCGAGTTTTCAAGCACTGCTGGGCTCGTTTCTTCTGGTATATCGAGTTTCTGGTTGACGTTCGGTGCCTGCTAAAGAAGAGCAAAGGTGGGCATTGACGTAAAGTATAGTACCGTAATACGGTAATAAAATAAGGGGGTCGCCTTGGGAGGGTAGGAAATCTCTTGTCATATCCAGGTTATACCTAAGCGAGTTTCACCACAATGGACTCGTAAAAACTGTAATAATTACTTGTACGAGTAGACCTCACGCTAGACGTCGGGGTTGCCTCACCTGGTAAGGTCGGTTATGTTTTTCTTTTTATCGAGGGGCTGAAGGAGAGTCGTGTTTTGCCCCCCCCCCCCCCTGCCGACTGTGTAACTGTGCGCAGTTACACAATCGGTGGGAACCTTGGCACGGTTATCGTAATCTAAAGGAGGAAATTCGGGACGACTACTCGAGTACCGGTACTCGAGTACGAGTACAGTAGCACGAGGTCTAATTATTCCAGCCCCCACAATGGTCCAGTGCAGCCCAAACACAGGCCCCGCAAAAGCTCAAATATAAGACAAATGTCTTAGGAGGCGGCGGCTGCCTCTGCCTCTCCTACGGGTAGTACGGGTACCGCACTCGTGATCCTTTTGCTTCGCCTCCGCCGCAGGCTGCGTCCATTGTGCTCTCCCCAAGTGACCGGGAAGGCGAACCCCAACTCCCCATTATCTCCTGAACTGCTGGGACTGGGGAAAATTTTCTGCCGCCCCTGCCTGTGTCTGAGACACAAGCTAGTAAGCAAATTTTGTTACTTACTATCAATTCGCAGATGTGCATACAAGTACTTCGGACTGCGACTAATATTAGTCGCATGATCATACCTACGCCTATCACTACCCAAGAATACTGAGTTGGTATATTAGTCACCTATGTCTTAGACACTGACAAGTGAATCAAGTACGGTATATTTGGTAATAGCTAGGAAGCATTCCAACTAGACCCTCTATCCTAAGGCGTTAAGTTCGCAGGGGCGGCACAAAAATTTTGCCTGTCTCAGTAGTCCATGGGGTAGCACCCTTCTTCTTGCTCTCAAGTTCCAACTATGAGGGATAGAATAAAAGCTTCCTGGCGGATCTTTGTTTTTCAGTGATACTTCGTTTTTGCGGTGCGCGTCGAATAAGATTTTATGGTGGAACTTGCATAGCCAGAAATGTTTCCCCGGAGGCTGGTAGGAGCGGGGAGGATGCGCCACCGAAGTCTGCTTTGCCTGCACGGATTTTCTTTTTTTGCTTACTTGTCCGGGAGCGGCCGAGAGGCTAAGGAGGAGATCCGCTTGTTTTCCAAGGGGAGGAGATTTTGTTTTCCGGGAGAGCAAAATTCTATCGGGGAGTTTTTTTTTCTTTTCACACTGCGGTGTACCAAGTGGTTTCCTTGTAGTCTTCGGAAGCTTTTCACCGCGGATTCGACAATTTGCTCGTGAGTGTAGATTGTCCCTAAGGCCGCTAAACTTCGAGTATGTGACAGGGCCTACACACCAATCGGCCCCGACCGGAGCCTTGTGGCATACCCGCACGGATAGGAATTCGATTTCACTCTATGTCAATGGGATACAGCAAGGGGGGGGGGGCATTGAAAAAAATAATAATGCTTACTCTTCGAGCCGCAAACAGAATCCACAGCATTTGCCTCCACATCCGTTGAGGATGAGTTACTCGTGTTCGGCCACTACCGGTGTGGTCACCCACCGTACCCGCTTCACTTTGCCAACATTATCATCGACAGCATGGCCCAAACGAATCAAAGCATTACCGGAAGCTACCGCGAGGTGGTGACGAATCATGTTAATGAAGCTCCCAGCTCATCTTCCAATGAATAATATTTGCGAGTCGTATTTCTCAAGTGTTTTTGGCGACACGCTGAGAAGTTAGATTTGAACAGTGCAGGCATAGTTAAGTACCGGTACCAGCTCCGGAATTGCTATGTCTTATTGGGCCACGAATAAGAGAATCTGAAGGTGAGTGCCTCCAACGCAAAACACTTCCTGCTCAGGGGCCGCCTCCAGTGTTGGTATCATGGGCAACCGATTCACCGGTACGAGAAGAAATGCAGACATCCACCATTAATACCCTACACTTTAGAGAATAATTAATTGAGGTCTTGTGCTAGAGTACAGTACATCTTCTATGATATAGTACCGGATTCTAGAAATTTAGCAATTAGTAACTTGACTCCTTTCTTCGTTTGAAACGGGATAACCCCTTTTTCTTTGTGCAGCACTACCGGTATTCAAGCATTTGCCCCTACCCCACTTTGAATTCTTCGCGGAAGCTTCTGCCCGCCCCCGGCGACAGGAACCGCCGTGGCTAGCATGTACTGCACTGGTACTTGGGGGGCCCTGCGCTATGCAGATGTGCCTAATACGGCATAGTGTAACAGTGGAGCATACTGCTCTAGTACAAGTAGAGAGATTAAGCAATGATGCGGTTCACAAGCTCCTTCTCTGCCATTTCCAGACCCCGCTTTCTGCCTTCCTGTTTAGGAAGGCGGCTCTGGGGGAAAACACCAAAAACACACTCACGATCCTCTTGTGCTGAACTTTGGAGCTTCAAAGGCCTTGAGTACGATTTTTTACCCTGAGTTTTAACTATATTGTGGCTAGCACCCTGCTGCACCCTACCTCACCCCTCTTCCATAGTGGCGCCCTCGCCGAGATAGTTACGTGAAGTGGAGACTACTTCCACCTCCGGTTGTCTCGGCCTCACCCTCTCGGCGTTCAATCAGTTGGTCTTCATGGCTGGTACCCTACTGCGACGATACCGAATAATCATAGGCGACAGCACACCCAGGCAGTGTCGGCCTAAAGACAATCAAGGTTCCTTAACCCTTTAATTAAGGAAACAGGGTTTTCCGTTCTCCCCTTTGCCATTTGGGAGTGGGTCTTTGTGAAAATAGGTAAGACTTGTGTGATTGTCACTTTCTTTCCTTTGTTGTTGGTGTCTACCGGTGGCGTTTTACTTTCTGCCTGCCTTTCCTGTTATGATGAGGGCGGATATGCTATATGCTATTGGTTCCAGACCAGAGGGACTGTAGGATTGGGGACACCGGACAGGGTTGTGATACGTTTCTTTTGTTAGTCCTTTCGGCCATACGCCAAACTCAGGTTCAATGCGATGTGAGCCCCGGTCTTGTACCTAAATCAACCCAAAGGATTTAGTAAACCAATGATACGGTTTAGCAGTCAATTGTGGAGAATGGTGTGTGAGCCATGATTTCTGTTGTGATGGAGGCTGCTATAATAATGCGCAGTGATAACAGAACGGAACAGTAAAGAGAATAGCTATGGTGGGATAGCTAAGAAATGTGCGTACTCCGTCCCTTACTCTCTCCTCTCTAGCTAATCGGTAATGACAGGTGCATAAGGAGAACATCATCAAAGCAATCTGATCCCTCCATGGATCACTACACCCATCTCTAATATTCCACCCATGTCCAAACTCCTCTGTCCACATCCGCGATAACAAAGGAAAGACATATCTCTAGAATCCGCTTCCAACCTTCAAACAAACCTATCATACTGCCAAACACTGAAACATACTTCCACGACTTCTGTAAACAACCTTGTCCTTCTATCGCGCTTCCCGCGCCTTCTATGACCAACCACAACACACTATCTCTCATCACTTCAACAATTTCTACTCGTACCATTTCCCCGTGCGGAGGTAACAATAATTTCGTGTAATTTGCCTGCCTTAAGGCTGCAATACAGGTATTGAAATCCATCCTGGAAATGGTTTCTTTCTTCCTTTCTCCCTTTCATTTTTTCCCCTTCTGTCCCCCGCTTCCTGCCCCACCGCGTCAGGTACGCGCTCTACCCACGCACAATAAAGTGCCGTGCACGGCGCACAGGTATGGATGCTTTGTGCCCTGGCACAAATTCTCCTCCCGTATGCCAACCCACTTTAGGTCTACTGTAAGAACCAGAACACCACAAGAACTGCAATAATTGACCGTCGCGCTATCACATTAGAGTTGCGTTTCTTGGTAACGCCCCAGGATTTTTCTCTGTATTTGCCTTCCACGAAGGGCTGGGAGTTTTTCCCCAAGTGATTCACGCTCTTATCCGAAGAGAATTCTAGAGCTCTTAACGTGAGGTTCAATTATCCCAATCCTCTGCAGGTGCCACAGATGGCCCCAATGCCATTGCCATAGAAGACTGAAGTTTTTCTCCCACTTTTTGCTCCGAGCCAATGTAGCTCACCTGTCACTAAAGCACTGGCCGGCCGCAAAACTTCTAGAGTCATGGGCAAACCTAGCCTTGTGCTACTCCTTCGACCCAGATTTTTTTTTCCCGGTCATATCAGCCCCTATCTAGATTTCCTGGAGGTTCCTTGTAAACTTCGATGTCACTGTAAACATCAACTTCACAAACAATCACTCGTCAGATGATAATTTTCCTATGCCACTGCAGTTTTGAATTCTTGGAGGGTTGACTTTTCTGCTCTGGCCCAGCTATGTCTGGTGAGAGCCAGTGTTTCCTGTTCTTCGGCTATCTTACCAAATTGAGAAAATTGAACTGAAACACTTCTCAGCATGCCTACTCGGTGGCGTGGTGACTTATGGTCATCATGGGGCACAAGTGCTCCGTCCAGAAAATTGTCACTACGCCCACCAGTAGCTACCGGTCACTACATCCCGGGTCTCAATACATAAAACCACTTGCCTTGTCCTTTTTTTTGGGGTTTATACCATAAAGTTGAGCAGTTGTCACTCCAGAATATTTAGAACCAAGAACAAAGACCTCAATCCCTTGGGACTTGGACTTGAGGGAGGCCTGCGCTGCCATGTGCTGACTGTATCAGGCCGAAGACGGGTGGCGACTACCGTTTGTAATGATGCGGTCAGAGTCTTTGGCTATGGGCATCCGGGGCTCATGCCATTGTGGCTCCCCTATCGGCTCAGGGTTATCTATAGGACACTTCCGCCACCAGTAGGCACCCGCGGTTATCTGTGATCCGTTGCTTTCGAGATCAGCTATGTTTAGAGCCCGGGAGTATCTGGGGCTCCCGATATACGATGGGTACAGTGCAGCCGAAAACCAGAACCATTCATGAAAAGAGATTACCGGGAACAGACGGTCACAGAATGAACTTGTTTTAACTAGTAAGTGTCGATTTGCCTTACCATACCGGGTGGTATCCTACATGGCTGGGTGGAGCGTTGACGGAGGGATGCGGGGTCAGGGTTGTATCGCTCATGGGGCACTCTGACTATAGCTAGTGATGTTTCGCGAAGCGTGGCGAATGGAATGATTAGGATTGGACGGAGTGAATCCGTGGAATGTCACAAGAGATAAGTTAGTAATTCTAAAGAGTATGAGTATTTAATCCCCGTTACTTGCCTTGCCTCCTGACTGACCAAAAGCGATCCTCGTTGGCCCCTATACAAGAGAATCCCCTAGCCGTAAACACTGTTTATAGACCCGGGGTTGGATATGAGGATAGATATAGTAAACTCGTCAATAAGAAATATTATTCAAATATACAGAAAAGCACTAAGGGATGGGGAGCAGGAAGTTGGCCCATAGATGATAATGATGTTTGCAGTATTATGAATGATGTATTTCTCCTGATATATGATCTACAAGGAACACTACACAAAGCCTCAATCAAAACAGAAGCGAGCAAAGGAAAAATAGGCATCGGACGAACAAGATTACAGAACGCACCAAACCCAACCCACACTGAAGTACCAATTGCTGCCAAGCGTTGTGGATGGCATGAAATGGTTCAAGAGAACCCCCATACCAGTGGTACGCTGAACTGCAAGGAGTAAGAAAATAAACAACATGACTGGGGTTGGAATTCGGTCAGGGCTCTCCAGCGATCCGCAGTCATTGGAGCTCCTGAATTGCGATCTAGCTTCGCTATCATACATCCTCTCGTTCGTACATGGCAGCATATGATAAGGGCATCAGGGCATTGTTATCCGAGGAATCCGGATCGAGACACTTGCTTTCCAGAAGAAGCTTCACTACGGCTTCATGTCCTCGAGGCAGCATATGCTGGAGGCGTTCGGCCGTTTTTATCCGATGAGTAAGGATTAACATCCGGGCGCTGCAGGAATAACTTCGCTGCGCTTTTACGTCTTCCCGAAGCAGCATATGATAAGGGTGTTCGGCCATCGCTATCTGATGAACGGGGTGGACACCCCAACATTCTGGAAACAGTTTCACTATACCTTCACCCCCTGAAGTGGCAGCAGGTGATAGGGGTGTCCGACTACTGCTATCCGATGGATCGGGATTGACATCACTGCGTTCCAGAAGCTGCTTCACTGCGACTCCGGCCCCCAAAGAGCAGCATATGAGAGCGGTGGTCGACCATTACTATCCGATAAATTGGGATCGACATCTCCGCGTTCCAGAAATAACTTCACTACATCTCCACGCCCTCCCGAGGCAGTAAATGATAGGGGTGTTCGGCCATTACTATCCAAAGAATTAGGGGTGACATCCCCATGCCCCAGAAATACCTTCAATACACCTGCATGCCCTCCTGAGGCATAAAATAGGGGTTTTTGATCCTTACTATTCAATGAATTGGGATTGACACCCCCACCATCTAAAAACAGCTTCGCTAGGTCCTCTAGCCTCCATATGGTAGTATACAATAGGCCATCGCTATTGAATGGACCGGGATCGGTATCCCGACTCTCCACAAGCAGCTTCACGGCACTCTCCTGTTCCCATGATGCCGCATAGAACAGCGGTGGTCGACAATTGTTTTCTAATAAATTAGGATTGACATCCCGGCGTTTGAGAAATAACCACACTATATCTCCATGCCCTCCCGAGGGCGCATATGATGGCGGTGGTCAACCCTGGCCATCCGGGGTACTGGGGTTGATATCCTCGCGCTCTAGAAAGGTGGCTCCATTAGGTGCCCTCGCCCACACTTAGTAGTAAATGATAGTGGAGTCTGGCCATAGTTATCTAGTGGATCAGGGTTGGCATCCGGGCCCTGCAGAAATAACTCCACTGCACCCTTATGTACTCGTAAGGTAACATACCAAATGGTAGCGGTGACCGACCATTGTTATCCAGCGAATCGGGATTGATACTCTCGCCTTGCAAGAGTAGCTTCACGAGATCCTCTCGCCGACAGTCTACGGCAATTGATAGGGGCGTTCGGCCATCCTCATCTGATAAATCGGGATTGACATGAGTGTGTTCCTGTCGCAGCCCTACTAAACCTGTACGGGGATGACTTTTCGAGACGGAAAGCGACAGGGGTGTCCGGCTGATGCTGTCGGGGAATTGGGATTGACGTCACCACGCGCCAGAAGCTTCAATACACCTTCATGCCCTCCCGAGGCAACAAATAATAACAATGTTCGGCCACTGTTATGCGGTGGACCGGGATTGACATCCCCGTGCTCCATAAAAGGTCTCACTCGATCTCCTCGCCCTTTTCTGACAGAATACGACAGGGACGTTCGGCCAGCGCTATCCGGTGAATCTGGATTAACATCCACGCGTTCCAGAAGTAGCTTCACTACACTCTCCCACCCGTACCTCACAGCAGACGATAGGGGTGTTTGGGCATCGTTGTATGACGAATTAGGGTCGACATCCCTGAATTCCAGATGTAGCTCATCCACGCCCCCCCGGCCGCCGCAGAAAGCATGCGATAGCATGTGATAGCAGTTCTAGGCCATAGTTATTCAATGAATTGGGATTGACTTCTCCGCGTTCCAGGAGTAGTCCCACAACACCCTCATGTCCTCCCGAGGTAGAAAGTGATAGGGGAGTATGGTGATATCTATCAGGTGAATTGAGATCGATATCCTTGTGTTCCAGAAGTAGCTTCACAGCAGCTTCATCCCCGACTCGGCCACGGACGAGAGTGCTGTGCGACCGGTTTGAGAAGCCATATCGGATTTGATGTCTTCCTCCTTTAGCAACAACTCTACCATGTTGTCATTACTATATTTCGCACCCCACATTAGTGGTACGTCACCCATAGAATCGCGCCCACTCACGTCCCATATTTTCATCTCCAGCATGGGATCGCGATTTTTCCTCTAAAACGCGATGCAGTGTAGTCCATTAATTCCCTGAACATCCCTCTCGCAGTACCACCCACGAAGCCCTCGCTAAAGGATAGCGGCGGATCGGCGGGGACTGTCGCGGTATCGGGGAAGGCGGACGGACGGGGAACGAATGGCGAACGGACAGTGAAACGATCGACAGCGGAACGAAACTAAATAAACGAGTGATGGGCTGTGAAACGAAACGCCAAGATCAGTCACGTGAAGAAGGATCACACAGCTCACAGGGGGGGGAAAAACTTTTCACTTCACCAATCTCTCTCATTACCGCGTGTTCTCTCTAACTAATGGTAAAGACAGGAGTATATATCAACGACACGAAAACGACAAAGTCCTAACTCCCCAGGTACGTCTCCCACACACAAGCAACAAGAAAAGCTAACAAAGAAAGGACAAACTTTGGCTACCCAGCCTCCGGCCCTCCTTTTGGCCTTTCCGCTTTCCTTCGTGCCTTACTCCTTCTGGCGGATGCACTTCCCCCAAGACTCTCGCACATTCCCGCGATCAAAGTGCCTTCCCGAAAAGCCAAACTGCGCAGAAGCCCAAAGTGCGCTCGAAGCCATAGCGCGCTCAAAACCAAAGCGCGCTCCCGGAGACTATGCGAACAAACAAACTATCGTGAGAGCATCCCGAGCAGCACCTCGCGATTTCCAACAAGAGCGGTTTCTTAACCTGCGTTCCCAACCCTCCGGAAAGCACATCATCCAACCGGTTGCTATCCCCATCCTCAGAAGCGCCATTCCTCAGCTCTTCCAAAAGAACTCATAAGAGCTGCTCTCGCCGCGAGCGTCCTTGCCAGATCCGGGATAGAATATGTGCATCGGTGATAATAAAATCGCAAGAAATGAGGATACCGATAAGCAGCAAGCGTGTGGAAGGGAGAAGGGCACCCCTCATCGTGTTACCACGTTCCTACTGCCGGTGGATGCCTTAGAAAGTGGAGTGTCCGGCTACGGGCAGCTTATGCGTTGTCATACCGGTAATGGTTGCGCGGAGACCCGTTCATGAAAGGTATTGTAAGGTTGGTTGATACCTGGCCCCTGGGGGATTGCTTGTCCCGTAATTATCATGTTCCATCCTTGTCATCCGGGAAGCTGCTCGGTCGAGGGAATATCCCGTTCTCCAGGTGGCTACCCCCTTGGCCAGTACGTCGCAGGGTAAAAATCTTTTGGGGCACTTTCGATTTTACCGGACCAAGGCTTGTTCTAAGGCATCTCTTATCGGTCGAGATCTCTCACCCCGACCCTCTCATAATACTTTGCAACCAAGGGAAGGAGAGGCATACGAGCAATATCATGGACATGCGCGGTAACCCATGGAAGGATAGAAGGACTTGGTTGTTGTTATATCTACTCCTGTATTTACCGTTAGGAAGAAGTAGGAAGAAGAGAACTTCCCCGCTCCTGAATTTTGCGATCGGTTTCGTGTGTGAATTCTTGGCGTTTCGTTTCACCCTTGCTGTCGTTTCCGTCGATCCACGTTTAAAACAACCCCCCCCTCCCTCGATGAGTCCCCATCTTTATTTGCTCATTTCATTGTGGGTGCCAGAAAATATCCTGTATTCCATATACACTCGAGACGTAACAATAATTCGCTATATGGCTTCACCCTGCGGGGCAGAAAAAGGCTTTGTGGTCATAGGTTCACCGATGCTATCGGGGAGGTCTCTCGAGAAGTTAACAGGAACAAGCTACCTGCAAGAGCTCGACGGCATAGGTGACCCGCGAGTGGGCGCTGAAAAAGTACCCAATTCGCACTCCACAGTAAGCCGGGTACTAGAATTTGTATCACGGGGCCTGAATAGCGGATTAGCGAGGAGGAGAGATTGGAGGAAAGTATGAAATCGTTAGTACACAGCTATCTCCGGACTAAAGGGATTGGCAAAGCATGGTTTGAGTGCTTACCGTTCGATCCACACCGGTAAGGGAAACTCTGTTGAAAAGCAATGGTAACAGAATGCGTAGGATCAAATCCAGGTTGATCCTTCAAGGCATCTTGGAAGAGCACCGCAGTAGTGGGAGAGGGGAGGTTTGCTTAAATAGTCGCTCGTAGGGACACCATATTCCAGGCATTTAGATACCACATGCTACCAATAATACTTACTACTCCTTGCTACCTTGCATCGCCTGTATCGTACCAGTGCCCGATTCGCCTTGTGCTTCGGAACATTTCATAGCTATCACTCGCCGGCTTCTCCGCCTTAACTATTATGATCCATTTAGATTTGCTTTACCACGGGCATATCGCTGGAGAAAAGCGACAAACTTAGTCAATGGAATATCGCGCTGGTAACGTACAATGTATGATAGCTGGGAGGGGGAAATACTTCTAATGATATGATGCACTGGGACTACTGCATAAAGAAAATAACAGTCGAAAATGGAAATCAACAAAGAAATATAAGTATCATACAGGCAATATTACACCGGATCTAACCAATACTACAACAATATTATCAATTACTTTCAAGTGCCGTGGAGGCGGGAATCCACATAGCCGCGGTAGATTAAATCAGCATTAAGATCAAAAAGAAAAAAAGAAATGCTAAACAAGAACAAAGGGCAGGGATGGGGTGGACGGTGTTGTAAACGCGAGGAACTGCTCGGCATGCTCTCACGATGGTGTGTTTGTTCGCATAGTCTGTGGGAGCGCGCTTTGGTTTTGGGCACGCTTTGGGTTCGGGCGCGCTTCGATTTCGGGCGAGCTATGGCTTCGGGCGTACTTTGGCTTCCGCCCGCGCAGTTTGGCTTTTTGGGAAAGCACTTCGGCCGCTGGAATGCGCAAAGGTCTTGGAGCAGTGCATCTGCCGGAAGGAAAGCAGAGAAGGCTGGAAGGAAAGCAGAAGGGCCATATGGAAGGCCGGAGGCTATGGATAGCGAGAGTTTGTCTTTCCGTTGCTAGCCTTTCTTGTTTGCTAGTGTGTGGGAGACGTACCTGGAAGGTTAGGACTTCGTTGTGATGTGGTCGATATATACTCCTGTTCTTACCATTAGTTAGTTGAGCATGCGCGATAGTGAGAGAGACGAAGTGAAGAGTCTCCCCCCCTGGTGAGTTGTGCGATCGTTTCGTCTGAGGGCTTGGCGTTTCGTTTCGTGGCGTTCGTTGCGTGCCATTGGTTGCACCGTTTCACCGGGTGTTGCTTCGTTTCACAGCCGGCACTCGTTCGTTTCGTTTCGTTGCACCGTTGCCGCCGTTCTTATCCTGGTTCGTTTCGACGTTTGTTCGTTTGGTTCGTTCGTTTCGCTATCGTGATAGCCTTCGCCGACCCGACGTTTAAAAGATGGAGCCGGGGGCGGGCCCAACGCGTGAGGTGGAGGATGTTGAAGTGGTACAGGTTGTTCTGGAGGTCCAGATGGGGCAGAATCAGAGATAGGAACGTCAAGTGGAGGTTCTGTGAGTAGATGTCCCACTTCGTGTGAAGCATTCCTACTAGTAGCAGAGGTTGGCGCTCGATCACGGTTTTCCAGCGATCCGCAATTGGAGCCTCTGGATTTCGATAATAGCTTCACCACACCCTCTCGTCCGCTGATGGTCGCATAATATAGGGGCGCTAGGCCATCGCTATCCGGTGAATCAGGATTGACATCCCTGCGCCCCAGGAATAACTTCACGATACCTTCATGCCCTCTCGAGGCAGCAAATGATAAGGGCGTCCGGCCACGGTTATCCCGTGAGTCGCCCTCGAGGTTCCCGCGTTCTAAAAACATCTTTACTAGCTCCTCTCGCCCCCACTTAGCAGCGCATGATAGCGCTGATAGGCGGTCGTTGTCGAATGAATTGGGATCGACATCCCCGCATCCCAGAAGTAGCTTTGCTACATCCTCTTGCACGTTCTTGACAGCACGCAATAGGGGAGTTAGGCCATCGTTGTCCCGTGAATTAAAATCGATACCCGAGCGCCCTAGGAGAAGCTTCACTACACCTTTGTGCCCTCTTGAGGCAGCAAGTGATAGAGGTGTTTGGCCACGGCGATCTCGGAAATTGGGGTCGACATCCCCACGATTCAGAAGTAGCCTCACGACACCATCTTTCCCCCTCATGGCGGCATATGATAACGATGATCGACCAGCATTACCCGGTAAATTAGGGTTGATATTCGTGCATTTCAGAAGCAACGCCACAACTTCCTCTTGCCCATTCTCGGCAGCATATGATAGCGGTGGTCGTCCGCTGTCGTCCAACGAGTTAGGATTGACATTCCCATGCTGTAGAAGTAGCTGTACTAGGTCCTCTCGCCCGTCCCTGGCAGCATACGATAGGGGTGTTAGGCCATCATTATCTGATGGATTGGGATAGACATCCACGCATTCCAGAAGAAGTTTCGCTGCACCGTCTCGCCCGTTCATGGCAGCATATGATAGCGGGGGACGGCCATTGGCGTCCAACGAATTGGGCTTGACACCCCATTTCAGGAGTAACTGCACTAGATCCTCTCGCCCATCCCTAGCAGCATACGATAGGGGTGTTAGGCCACCGCTATCTGACGGATTGAGATCGATGTCCCCGCGCTCCAGAAGTAACTTCACCGCGCCTTCACTCCCCAACTCCACAGCATAAGAGAATACTGTGCGATCATCCTGAACAACCGCGTCGGGCTCGATACCTTCCTGCTTTAAAAGTATCTCCACTATGTTGTCGTTTCTGTGTTTCACAGCCCACATTAATGGTGTATTACCCCTAGAATCACGCCCATTCACCTTCCACCCCCCCTCTTTTAGCATGGCAGTTGCAATTTTTGCGATCCCCCAAAATGCAATGCAATGCAGTCCACTGATTCCATCAACAACCGCATCCCAGGGCCAGTAGCGGATCCTATTTCGCCAGAGAATGGTGGCAGATACCTGGTTCTCATACCCGCTAAGGAGTTGTAGCGCCAGACGTTCCACCGGCTCGGTCGCCTCGCTAGCTGCATGGTCCCCCCAGAAACATGTCGCATATTCAAGAAACGGTTCCGTCGCCGGGATCTTATCGAGGTTTGGCGGAAGGCCCCGGACTGACCGACAGTTCAAATAGGTGAGGCAAATTTCGGCTATCGTCAAGGAGATGGTTGTGGGTGGGGTGTAATTTTCTACAAGATACTCATGAAGTGTGTGATGCAAGAGACGGACCGTTGATGCCTTTTCATCGATTTTGACGAGTCCTAAAGTGTAGTCCAGTACGATCTGTAGCAAAGGTATGTTGTCGGTGCCAACCTCTTCCACCCCCAATTCTACCCCCAGTGCATGGCATAACTCCTGCGATTTCAAGGGCCGCCTAGTACGGGAAATCCACATCAGTGCACGTATTGCAAGCGCCGATTCTCCTGCACCCTGCTGGCTTATCCGATGCAACGTCGTCTGGTATACGTGTTGTAAGTTAAGGTGCCGAGTCATCCCATAAAGTGCTTTTCTCCTCTTACAAACGGTCGGCTCCCCAAGGATCGCGTCCATACTGAAAGAAACAAGAAGAAATCTGGACACCACCGTCAGCCCAGTTTGTGGAATTCAACATCTTAATACATACATCCCCGAGGCCCATTCTGGAATACCTCTGAGTATATCGGCTCGCAATTGCTCGTTCATCGCACTCGTGTTTCGGCATTCTTCCAACCTCTTCTCAACATATCCCCCCATATCGTCCTGAGTCGGGTTTATTATAACAATATCGGCATTTGCAGGAAAATATCTCTCCACTTCCGTCCTAACCCGAGACCTTCCGGTAAGGAATAGCCGAGTATTGGCGCACTGCTGAACAATGTACCGTAGAGATTCCCAGAGTTGAGCTTGGTGCTTTGTAGGGAACTCGTCTAAAGCGTCGATACAGATAAAGCCCCGCTTCAAACATAATAGATACTTGGTGAGCATATTGCGAATCTCGGGAAGTGGGAGTCTACAACCGCCAGCCCGCTTTGTGGCATGCTCGAACGCCTCCTGTAGTTCATCTGGGATCTTTTCCGATACTTCGACAATCTGCCTCAACATTGATCCCAATACAGTGCTCGCAGATTGTACATTCTGATCGCTGAAGTCGCAGTACACACAAATGACAGCCACATCGTCATTATAAATCTCACCGCGAAGGGTATCTATCACAAGAGAGCTGTGCTGCCATTTTAGCCATGCACTCACTTGCGGGGCTATGGTGGCTCATACCTGATAAATGTCTTCCCGGCCCCAGGATCGCCGTGGCATAATAGGACGGGCTTCGCTACCCCACCTAATGTGCGCCATGCAGAAAAAATTTCATTGCGAAGAAGCCAGTCTCCCACCCCATCCACTCGGTCCTCACTAACAAATTCATGCCTTTTCCGATATACCAACGGAGATAACCACTCTAGAACCTGGAGGTTCCTATCGGATGAGAATATACTGCAGTTTTCATATCTATTGTAACTGTTATTGATATTCCCACAGTCTCTGCAATGGTTGAAGTTCGTGGATGAGTTCCGATGCACCTCACAAGCCATTTCGTGTCGAAAATGTTGTTTAAGCAAAGCAAAGGTGGGTATTGAAGTATTGCACAAAGAGATGTTACAGGAGGCGCTCTGGGAAAGCGGGATATCTCTTGCCTCGTCGAAGCTAGATAGTCGTGAATCTCCCCGCATGTCCGAGGCCAGCCTTTTGCCCCTGGACCTTGAGCCAAGACCCTCATCGCGTACCGGTACTGCGGTGAACCCCTTGGAACCGTAGTCCACATCACTGTTTTGAAAACCTGTACAGTAGAGCGGCTCCCAATAATTTCCGAGCCAAGAGGTAGTTACCACGCCCAACCCTTAAGTTAAAGCGAATTCCCATGATTTGAGTGGCATGCCCTGCAATACCACGGTATATTGATTTTGCACCTCCATTATCACCTTCAACCCGATCAGAACCTATCTACTGTAAAGTCATGAATTAATGCAAGACGATGAAGGGGCTGATGAAAGGAGCTCCCAACTCGGCCTTTGTGTACTCGAGTATCCATGACTTCTCCCCGAATATTTTTGACGGCACACGCTGAAGCCTAATTACACGCGCGACAGTCGATCTGTGTCAGATATTAGAGGAATCTCGATTATTTACCGGTATTAGGCCATGCATCAAAGAATCCCAAGACGAGTACCATAGACCATCGTTGCAATGAAGGCCCGGTGGGATCTAGGGGGTTTTACTAAACAGTCGCTGAAGGGGGCAGTTTGTCATCGGCGAACTTTTTGGTCCTTCTCAAGTTTTCCATATGTGCCGGTATTCAGAACCTTTCGCCACAGTCGTACCCGACCCTAAGGAGTAATATATTCAGGATTATGACAGGATTTTCTCGGTTGAAAAATACTACATCTGCACCTAGTGTTTCGACGTTCTCACAGCAATTAATCGGTTTTTTGAAGAAATCCTAGGCCTAGACCTGGATAATATGAGTTTGGTATGTTAGTACAGTGCCTGTATTGAAACAGATCGCGAACGAAAGCCAATTTCATGTGCCTGGATTTGATTTAAATTAGTGATGTTTGGAGTCAGGACTGTGGAAAATTTCTTACCTTTCCTTGTTTTCTTGCTTCTCTCATGTCTCCTTCTTTTCCTGCTGGCGCCGCCTACAAAATGTCCTACATTCTGTCCTTCTTTCCAAAATAATTGTGTGTTCCTTTCCTTTATCGCTCGCTCTGGTGATATCCATCTCTATGCACTATTTGTGACTCTCTTTGTTGCTCCACATGCCTTTTATTTTTATTTTTATTTTCATTTTCTGGCCCATAAGTTAAAGTGTAGTTTCAATTTAATTGGGATATTATCATACTATCATAATTATAATAATATTATAACGCTTTTTTGTAGATTTCTGAACCTCTTCAACCCTTCGAAGGAGGGGTTCATGGAGTAGAGCCCCAAGGAACTCGCTGATCTCCATCAACAACCCCCCCCCCAACCCGAACACTATCGGTTTGATACCATGAACATCCACCTCTCGGTCCCCACTTCCACGGTTGGTATCATAGGGCCCTGGTTCACTAGGGGGAGTATAGTTGGTTCAGGGACATCTCCCACAGCATTCTAACAGTCCAACAACTGCTAACTTGGCTCTCTTTTTTGTATGAAAAGGTGTGATCACTTTGCTTTGCGCTCGCTATTGTCTATTTTTTATTGCTGGACAACTTTGCATTCTTCACTCAAGATTTTACAGTATGCATTCTACGGGACTAGAATTGCTTTGGTTAACGCACGGGTAATGTAGAATTATATATGGCAGAGACTGGGATAACCGAACCTCATTCTTGGATGCCTCTCCTGGCCAGGCTTGTAGCTTCTTTCTCTTTATCTGTCTTACCGGCCGGGGGCGCTGAAAGCCAGTCTTTTTTTTTTTTCCGGGTGATTCCCCCCTTTCATTCAAGGAAGGTAATTGCGGACGACTTAGCCTAGCCACCGATCACTCTAGTTCCTGCGGTACAGTACACTTTTTTATATATATTTTACTTTAAATCCTCAACTTTATTTGCAACGCAAGGCCACAAGTACATAAAAGATCATGGCATATACCCTGAAGTATGGCCAAGGGGCCCAGGAAAAAAATAAATCATAATAATGTCCATTTCCAGCAACAGGTAAACTACAGGACTGTACAAACTATCATTCATGAAACCAAATTGGCATTTTCGTAATCAGAAAAATCCCCAGGAACACTGGAAAATTCCCCTCTTATTACTCTTCACCCATAGCCCAAGCCCAGGGTCCTGAGTCCGGGTTCCCAAGTCCGGGGTCCGGTACTTTCGTTAGCCTTGCCGCAGGGCAGGTAAGATATCTTTGGATAACCGCACCTAAAACTAGCTCCGCTGGTCTAGTGCTTGTAGTCTACCGCAGTGGATTGCATACTGGTGTGGAGGTGCTGGAGGTTTGACTGCTTTTCGTCATTTTTTATAGGGTTTTTGCCCTACAAAAATTTCCTGTTTTGGGATGTTTTAGCAGGCTGGATTTTTTGTATAGCCTGGCCCCTTCCCCTTCTTGGTTAGGCGAGAGGAGCGACAACCACCACCCACCACTAATAGATACTGTTTTCCGTCTATTGGGTCCAGCTTCATCACCTTTTCTCTCTCCAATATTGGTTATATTTTACAAACCTCAATCCTCTTTATTTTTTGTCCCTCTTATCCTACGGTTTTATAAGACAGTTCAGCAATCTCAGCATCCTTATTCCACACGCGTAGCCTGTCGAACACACCATCCAGTCATGGAAGTCGACAGATACTCCTACACTAGTTTGCAAGCTCACAAGGGGGGCTGGGTTGCGGGGCGTTTGGCAGACTGTGTGTTGGGATGGCCTTATGTTCTACTCGCGTGTTTCGCCAGTTATCCTGCCGAGCATTTTTCTGAATATTGACTTTAACATGCTTTAACACTTTTACACATAATCGAGTAACTCCTCCAGTCAGGGGAAAACATGTGTACAACACGCACAGTCATCTCAACACCCCCTTAGTAATCCATTAGATCTTTGCTAACTCCCCTCTTGGCTGACTGATCAAAGGTCATCCTCCACCGCCCCGATACCCTCTGTTCGCTTACTGGTGGTCTAGTCTCACACCGCGGATATGCAAGTAAAGCACCAATCATTAGTGCGCCTTAGGGTTTTTTTTTGATCCTGAAGATCACACACGCGTCCCGCCGGTTTCGATCCTCATCTTCAGAAATGCCGTTCGTTAGGCTTTCCAAGCACGCCCATAAGAGCAGCCTCTGTCGCGAATATTCTCGTCGGATCCTTGACCGGATACGTGCATAAAAGATGTCATTGGTAGATGCGTGAGAGGTGGACGAACTGATAGGAAGCAATATGGGGGGTCATTGTCCCCCTCGGGTCACCATGTTTCTGGTGCTGGTTGGTGTGGGAGAATGTGAGAGAGTCTGGTTATGGGTCGCGCAACCGGCGTGGTGGTGGGGCGGTGAGCAGGCATAGGTACGGTGGAGAGTGGCGGAGCGTCGAGGCATTGTCGTGGGGATGGTATATCACTCCCGGACGTGATGGTGTTTCTTGTGCACTGGACAGGAGGTGGTCCCGGGATTCGGTGTGTTTGGACGCTGCCTTCTCTGGGTGTGGTTTGGGAGGGTGAACGAACAAAGTTGCGGGCGGCGACAGTTGTTGTCACCCTTTTGGTTGGACAGATCATCCCATTTCGTCCACACTCGTCCGGTGTACATGCCTGAGATAATCGACAGGTGGATCCCCGGGGGTTGTTGGTCTTGTGACGCACTGTCTTTTTAGGCACGCTGAGCGTGTGGGTGGAGATGAGATTTGCATTACTACGAATAAGTTTACTGATATGCTACATAAGAAATCCTACACTAAGATGCTGTGAATTAGAATAGAATTGAAAAAAGAAACATAACCATCGAACGGAGAAAGCTACAAAATACACCAGAACTAGTCAATATTGAGACCCTAATTACTACCAAGCGCCGTGGATGCTGTGAGATAACCCAAGAGAATCCCTATACTCGTAGTGCGATACAAACATGGGAGGTAGGAAAGTAAATAGAATTACAGTAGGGTCGGAGGGGAAAAAGTAATACTAAGCTAAAAGCAAGAGTAGGAATAGTGACGCACAGTGCCGGTCTCCGTGAATAGGATTGATTAGGTGGAGACTATTGAAATGGAGGAAGTCGCTCCGATGGAGGCCCAGCCGAGGGGGAGCCAGGGATAGAGGTGTCATGTTGAGAGTCATCTTCCGTAGATAAGGTAAGATGTTGCGTCGCTGCGGATGAACTTGTTACTTCCTGGTATGAAGCATTCCCACCAGTGACAGAGATTGTTTGATGCCGGTTTTGCGATGATTCGCGGTTCGAGGTTCTGGGTTCCGATAATAGCCGCATGACATCTTCTCGCGAGCTCATGGTAGCATAGGAAAGGGGTGTTAGCCCATCGTTATCCGGCGAATTGGGATTCACATCCTCGCGTTCTAGCAGTAGCTTCATTACACCCTTATGTCCTCTCGAGGCAGCAAGTGATAAGGGTGTCCGGCCACGGTTATCCGACGAATTGGGATTGATATCTCTGCGCTCCAAAAGTAGCTTCACGACACCACCCCTCCCGTTCATGGCGGCGAAGGCCAGCGGCGAAAGGCCATTGTTACCCAATGTATTTGGATCGATATCCCTGCATTTCAGAAGTAGTTTCACCACATTCTCTCGCCCGTTCATGGCAGCGTATGATAGCGGTGGGCGACCGTTGTCATCCAATGAATTGGGGTTGACATCCCCGCGTTCTAGAAGTAGCTGCACAAGAACCTCTCGCCCATCCCTAGCAGCACATGATAGAGGTGTTAGGCCATCGTTGTCCGGTGAATTTGGGTTGACATCCCTACGTTCCAGAAGAAGCTTCACTACACCCTCTCGCCCGTTCATGACAGCATATGATAACGGTGGTCGACCGTTAGCATCCGATGAATTGGGATTGACATCCCAGCGCTCCAGGAGCAGCTGCACAAGAACCTCTCGCCCATCCCTAGCAGCACATGATAGCGGTGTTAGGCCGTCATTACCGAATGAATTGGTATCGACATCCCAGCGTTCCAGAAGTAGATTCACTGCACCTTCATTTCCCAACTCCACCGCAAGCGATAGGGGCGTTCGTCCAGCGGTGTCCGGTGAATTGGGATTGACATCCTCGGATTTTAGAAGTAGCTTCACTGCATCTTCATTCCCCGACTTCAGTGCAAATTCCAAGGGTGTCAGGCCAGCGGCGACACTCTCGCGTTCTAGAAGCAGCTTCACCGCAACTTCATCCCGCGACTCCACCGCAAGTGATAGGGGTGTTTGGCCATGTCGATCCCATGAATCTGGATTGACTTCCTTGGGTTGCAGAAGCGACTTCGCTGGGGGGTCGTGCCTTATCGTGGCAACCTCCAATGCGCGGCGATTCATCACCTCCGATTCTTCGTACCTCCCTTGCACCTGCAGAACCGCAGCCAGGTTGTTGAGAGCCATCAAAGTATTAGGGTGGACCGATCCGAAACATTTCTCGTACCCCTCCAATGCGCGGCGATTCATCACCTCCGATTCTTCGTACCTCCCTTGCACCTGCAGAACCGCAGCCAGGTTGTTGACAGCCATCAAAG
>LN890995.1:440768-467413 GCA_900010015.1 Tuber aestivum | reverse complement strand
AGCAGCACCAGAGACAGGTTATTGACAGCCGTCAAAGTATTAGGGTGGTCCAATCCGGAAGTATTCTCCACTTCCCTTAGCGCCTCAAGAAATACCACCTCAGCCTCCCTCGCCCTTCCTTGGTACCAGTACAACTCTCCTAAGAGAATAATCCGAGAGTGGTTGTCACCGTTCCAGTCTCGTTTTTTATCCACTTTTCGAAGTGCAAGGCATTGGCGGACTTGAATCTCGGCATTATTATAGGAGCCCATCTCCATATAATGCTTTCCCATGCGATACAAAAGGTCTTCAGAAATTGTATCCGTTGATTCCTTAGTTAATACCAGCGCATGAGACATGTAAGCTGCACAAATAGTCCGCCGCTTGTACTCATACTTAGGGAAAAGCCTCGAGATAACTCCTAGTCCCGTAGTCCTCCCTTGGTTGTTCTGTTCTATCGATAGATATGCCTGGATAGAGAGTTGGACTGGACGATGAAGCTCATAAAACGTTGTGCCTTCAAGTTTGGCTTCTGTAACCAGTGAGAACCTCAACAGTTTCCCAATCGCCCGACAAAATTTAACCGAATCATCCATACCCTCCAGTCCAGAATGAGTCAGTAGTTCCTCAGGTATGTTCTGCCGATCGACGGACGCAAGCAGCCCCAGAAGCTTTACCATCAGGGGCATCTGTTCGGTGATTCTGTCAAAAGTGATAAAGTAGGTACCCAGGATACTTTCGGTCATGTCGGCCTCGCGTCGGATCTCGGAAAACGGCTTCGAAAGCAGCTCTTTCGTTCGTTTATCATTCTCCTGGAATATGGACCAGTAAACAGAGGGTGATGTCTCATTCTCAGCCATAAAAGCTGCTGCACCAACGACAGCCAGCGGTACGTGACCCATCGAGTCTAGGATCGTTGAAACAGTCCTTTTTTCTTCACCTCCCAAGCTCTGCCAGCTATCAAATTGCTTTGAAAACAAGTCGAGAGCTTCTTTCGGCTCCATCTCCCCAACCTTGATGATCTTACAGCCCTGTCGAATCGCAACCTGCCGAGATCTAGTCGTGAATATAACAGTTCCTTCACGCCCTTGTGGCACAAACTTGGAAATGGGGCTATTGTTTCCAATAAAGTCGGCGTCATTATCGGCATTGTCAATAACTAGGATCCAGTCACCACTTTTGGGGTCCTCGAGCCATGTCTTTGTACGCCGGAGCAATTCCTCTTCGTCCTTCTCGGTCCCCACTAGAGGGATTCGAACATACTGCGCTATAGCCTTGAAACCCTCCGTGAACTTCAATATCCCACTTCCCTGCACCCAAAAAACATGGCAACGTCCTTCACTGGAACGCCGGTAGACATATTCTAGAGCAATCTGGGTTTTTCTAACTGGTATCAGTAAACCTCATACAAGTACAATGTAACACCAAATACATACCCACAACCCCCCAACCCATGGAGTGCGACCCGATTATGAGCCCCAGCTTTGCAAACTTCTCTTATCGACTCGATGACACTCTCACGGCCCGTGAATGCGCCGTTCCTACAATAGGAAACCATCCAGTAGGGCCCAGATGCTTCTCTTGGTTCTAATAGCGCGTTAACTTCGGGATGGAAATGTGGGGAGAAACTCTAATACCTCCGCCCCCCGCTCCAATTTCCAGCCCTTCATTAGTCCCTCCCAGGTTTGTCATATCGCGGGGTGTCTGTATACTAGAGACAATGTTGTCATGGCCTATGACATTATGGTCACCCGTATTCCCACTGTAGTTCCCATCGACAGCGGATCGGACTTGACCAATCCTACAAAGATTATTAGAGGTGCGGCGTACCGGTAGAAGGATAGGGACACCCACCGATCCATCGGCTTGATAATATTTTTAGCTTGCTGGGAAGCCATGTTCGAAGGTTGGATACCTTGCAAACAAGTTGTAGCTCGCTTGATTGAAACGAAAATGGCGGCCCCCCCGTCGCTAACCGAAATAATCGAAAACTATCAGTTCCCAAGCTAACTTGAAAGAATATGGTAGGTCGATAAGGTTAGGTATGCTCGTGCGCGGTTCTAACCCCAGATCTAGAAATGAAAAGCTCTTCGGTTCTGTTGTGGGCTGGAGTCGGGGCGGAACGTTTGGCGCATACTAAGCGTTAGAAATGGAGGTGGGAACCTACTTGTAGAAATAAGAAACCAGAAGAGGGGTTGGATGGGGGAGGGGAGGCGTTCCGAGTGAGGAAAATAAAAATGTGTGTCGTGTTTCCCCACACATTCAGCTCTATGTAAGCTTGGACCGGCGATTGGCCCGGCCTCGGTTGGGATCTCGACCGGGGGAGGTTCGGGTGCCAAGGGCGCGAGTACCGTATTTGTGTGGATATTCACTCATTTCCGCTGAACACACGAAACAATCACAAGAGCCCGGCGACCGTGAAGCAGATTCCTACAGCACATAGGACTGCACGAGTCCTTGCAGCTGTACCGTATTAACTTGAATAAGAGCAACACATCTCGGGACGTCTGACTTGCCTATTTTGGTAGGGACGGGAGAAAATACCAGCAAAATAAAACCACGCGTTACCAAGAGGGGAAACCTAGACGTCCCGAGCGGTGTTGCTCTTATTCAAGTTCATACGGTAATACACTGTAGCGGTAAGGTACTTGTAGACACCCACCTTACAAGTACATCGCTCGGTTGGCTAGAGTTATGGGCAGCCTAACCAGGATACAACCCCTGGACCAAGCGAATGGCCCTAGTACGATAGATAAATAGGGCTGATAGACCTTGTCCGGGGGGGAACGCCTTTGCATATATCATACTCCGCATCTTCTTCCAAAGCGGGACATGTGCGCAGCCCGCACAGAATCAATCCGACAGCATGCTCCCAGTCGGCGCATAAGGTGATGGACGGCCGCCAACCAAACCTTTTTCAAAATAACCCCTTCTTTTTTATCTCACCAAAGTGAACCCTCCTCAAATGAATCACCCACTCATAACTTACAAGTGGGATACCCCAACAAAACAACTTCCATCATCCAAATCGCGGGCAATTTTCCACTTCAAATCCGGCCCAATGCGCAGATTGAGGGGTTGTCCTCTCCAGGCATCTCCGCTTTTCAACCAAAGCTTCTGCTCCGATTCCCATGCTAATTCAAGGCCTACTCACATCCGATGCACTATCATGGCCCTTTGCTTTGCTTTACAGTTATTAGGTCCCCTCAGCCTGCCCCACATATAGTATGGTACAATCTCGGGTCCCTCCCAGAACAAAAACCGCCCCTCGTTCAATCCTCTAGACAGCAGCACTCGGGTAGTACCTTGCTTACTCCGTGGACTGAATTTTGAAGGGATGGGAATGAGGTTTATAGGCCGTATGGACACGAAGGTAAATTCTAACTTTTTTTTCTGGCCAGCCCGCCAAACTCAAACATTTTGTCATCGAACTTGTTGCTAAGCGGTTCCCCAGTGTCCACCGATTTTATCCGGCCCCCAAGTACGGTACACGGCTAGCACTACCCCGACACCTCCGACACCTTGAGGAACCTATTGGGTCAAGCCCTACCATATGTCCTATCATGCTACAATAGGCAATCACCACACTATCACACAGATTAGCCCCAACTGCTCGGTACCCCAACCTCGCTAATATGAGTAGGGATTCTAAGTACAATGTGGAACTGTACTGTAGCATCTGTCTGATCTCAACCATGCCTTCCATTCTCTCATCGCCGAGCCATCATATAGCTTAGGGGCCGGTCCACCTCACTACTGTAGGCGAATCGGATCATCGGTGGGGTCTGGGTGGTGATGGAAATAATGTGGATCATTGTCACAAGAATGAGGTAGTGTCGTGCTGGTCCAGTGTTACTAGAGGGAGGGGTCGACCAGTTTTAGGGAACATATCAGATCTACCTCCGCGCACAAATACGGGGACCCCCGTGATAATCCATTCTACAATGTTACTATTACATCTGCCCAACTTCCACAATAAAATTTATTAGAGCTGCGACTCCAATACCGACCGTTTTGATATGACCCAGACCACACAAATGGCCCCCCTGGCTTCAGAACAACCCGGAGTACGATCCTTCTCTCAACCACTAGCACAAATTCCAGAAAACAATCCAACGAAACAGGGAGTTCCCCGCGTCAGCCGGAGACAGTGCAGTACCAGCGACGCAGTGGAGGCCAGGCATAGCATGCCGGAGGCGAGATCCGGGGTAAACAAAAATAAGAGTAACCAAAGAACAGGCTCCAGAAAGCCGTTTCAGAGATTAAACTGATAAGAATAGATATTACACTTGATCTCGGACTGTTCCATAGCTAGTATCGCTTGAATGGAGAGGCGGCAGAAGTTGCGCGAAAGAGAGCTGAAGAATGATGACGAGGAGGCAAAGTGTTGGGTTTAAATACGCACTCGTATGCAGCTGCGGGTTATGCCATGAAGTCTGAGTTTCGCCACTTCTGGGGGTTAGGGCTTGGTGGAGGGCGAAACTACAGAGTAGAAAAGGCTAGAAATAATGCTAATAATAATATTATGATACCCCCCAGCAGAAATTGATTCCTTTGGGTGACCTCTCGTAAGTTTCGTTTCTCGAAGTATGTCCCCCACGTGAGCTGGCGCCTTGCCAGAGGTATACGAAGTCGATTCCCAATGGTGGGCATTGTATCAATGGCTTGGTGCAAGTGGAAACATACTGAGTAAGAGTATGTGTGGATGAAAATTCCGTGTTGGGAATTGACACCGGTGGGGCATTGGCCCCTAATCAGAGGTGACACCAGCAATTTGCGATTCACTAGAGCCAAAGACATCCGTCCCTCCCAAGAGAACTCTCTGCGGACCCTGCTCAACCCGCTGGCATTGGCGATACGTACCAGACCTCGCCGGTGTATCAAACTTTCTCCTAAGAGCAGAGCGTAACTCCGAGTTCAATATTAAGCACACCGAAAATGCTATTTTGAGCAGTCAAAGATTTTGAGGACGGCAATGTTCCTCACTTATCATGCGCGCGGGCTCCGGCGCCAAGAGCAAAAACTAAAAGAACAATCACATTCATTCTTTCCTCTGGGATCCCCGCTCAATGTGGGGCAGAGGAATATTTCGAGTGGCAGTCTACGATTCAAAGTTTCCCGGCGACGCCAATTCCATAACCCCACTGGAGAGCGCCCAACCAGTGCGTCGTTTTCCCATCCTAGCCCAAGCTCAGAAATGGCTCTCCGGACCCTGTATTCCAAATATCCCTATGTTTTCCTACCCTAGCGGGTCTTGTCCCTTGGTCTTCTGGCATGCTCCGACTGACCCTCGTAGCACCGCAAGGGCTGCCATCTCCTGTGGATGCTATGGCTCAAACCCTACATCCCTATCACTCTACCAGTGGCCAAGACTCGTAACCGGTGTACCTGGGTGTCGGATAGGTTAATCCCCACAAATATCTCTAAGTGATGATACCCATTTCAGTTTCACTTCACTGTGGGAGCCTTTGTCTTCCCCACTCGAGATGTAGGGGACAATGGTGGATTAGCATTTGGATACGTTATCGGGACTACAACGAAGAGTAATAATCAAGACCGTTTGTTCGGGCTTGAGATAAATCCTAGTAAGGTAATGAAACTAGATCCAGCGATTTCTCCCTAGCCAAACCTAGCCAAAATTTGGTACCGGGCAAGGTATCGGACCCACTGCCAGCAGAAAAGTATCCAGGATAAAGCGTTAATCAAGCCGCTATTATCAGAAGGGTGCTATATCCAATCATACAGTCCGTTACAGCCGGGATAACTAAATATATTCATGATTATGCAATGTTGTGTCAGTGGCGAGTGATTGCACATGATTGCTTCCTCCCTAATAATCCAGAGGGGGGGGGGGCGTTTTCAGTAGTTCGGGTACGAATGGTATATATATGTATATGTAAAATATCCAACCTCTCTGACGCCGTGGGACTACTCGGCTAGGAGTCTCGCCAACCCCCAATACCCATCGAGCGAATACTGTACCAGATGGAACCAGGGAGTACTGTTTCAACAGGCTACCGGTAGATGATTTATTTTATCATACTTGCACAGTCATTAAGCTATTTTCTCTATCTCGGTGCATTTTATTAAGAGAGCCGAGCTTGGCTGTCAACCACTGCTGGCCACTCACGACCCCCCCCCCCCCTCCACCTCCAATTCCGGATTCATAGGTTTGCTTAGATACCCCGACCCGCCCCCGAAGAACATAATCCGGCCAACTAAACCGATGCCCGGGCCCTACCGCAGAACACAAGACCCGCCGTGAACATTAGGAGGGGTTGGATAAATGGCATGTGGGGAGGATTGGTGTTCCCCGGAGCGAATGGTAGAAGGGGTTTCAGGCCTAAAAGCGTAGCTAGAAAGGACTCAGAGTGGGCCGTGGAATGAACTAAGAAGCGCAATCTTTGCCCATCTCTTTCCCCCTGTACAGTTCTTTCACATGCATGCCTCAATCTTGCCCCTCTCTTGATAGCGGGTCCAAGCCCTCTTTGCCATGCCATCACCGGCATTCTCCATAATCCCTATAATACGCTTGATGAAATTCTTGGAAGACCGCAAGAATCCTACAAGACATTGCTCGAGGATGCTGACCTAACAGGGAAGCGCACAGAAGCCGGGCGATTGAGGGCGGGAAATGGCCAGGAGGGGATTTCTCACGAACCCGAGAGGGTAGGAAAAGCTGGGGGGCACCGCCGATCCGTGGCGAAGAGGCGCTTTAGCACCCACTTTGCACGGTTCAAAACAAAAAGGAAGGGCGTAACTCCAATTGTGAGTATGAATACCTGCTCTTCGGCTGAATAGCATTGGAAGAAAAAGAAAAGCAACACCTCTATAACGGCTGTGATTCACATGGGCTCACTCGGGACCACCTTGACCAAATGACCCAGATAGTCGCCCCAAGTTTGAATTGCCCACTTCCTAAAACATTGGGAGGAAGTGGTGGTGCTGGTGAGAACAAGATGCGAGTCGGGGAAGTTAGTCAAAAGGATGGAAGATGGGAAAAGAGGGTGAAATTGTATCGAAACCATGAGCGGTCTATCTAGGGGAGTGATATGGTGAAAGTAAGAATTGTGAACTCATCACTAACTTCACGTAGCGAATTAGGAAGGGAGACTAAGCCGGGTGTAGAAATGCAGTGAATTGATGTGCAGAAGACGGGGACGACTGAGGGAAGGGTGTTCGAATCATAAAATAGCGATTTAACCCCTAGAATCTAGATCAAGTTGCCAAATCCAAGAACTTTCACACCTATAGATATTATACATTGAGTTCCAAGTTTATAATTGCCAAATCCACTCTTTGCCCTGATCATAATCTTATTCTCCGCGCACCCACACAACAAGCCAAGGAAACCGCTCCGCTTATAGACACAACTTCCCTTTAATGAGTGATAAAATCCCAAACGGTTACCAAACTTTCCCAGAGGGTTTCAAACTATGTTAAACATTCTACCCGTTACGGAGTCCCCCAGAAGCCCTACTCCACCCCGCCCCTACGAAGGCATGCCTAACCACTATCACCAATACCTGAATCCCTATCGCGAATGCAGCTGATTCCACTATTCTCTAGGATACCGCCAAAGTCTCCACAGCCACGAGAGCGCGCGGTCACCAGGTAATCGCAGGTGAGCTCCGGCACTAGCACCCCGCTCGGCTTTCACCGGACCGGTCCTCGAGGAAAGGTATCGCTGCTCTCGCAATAACTTCAACCTCCTGGCACATTCCAAGGTAGTTAGGTGCTCTTCACCGAGGGCAATAGAGAATCCTTTGTAGGCTCGATCGTAAGCCTCTCCAGCTTGAGAATAGCGTTCCTGTTTTTCATATAGGCAAGCCAAACGTACGAGGGGTTTACAGACATTTGGGTGCTCCGGACTGAGTGTGCTTTCTCGAGTTGCCAGGGCACATTGGAGCAGTCTTTCGGCCTCGGCATACTTTCCCTGAGATTCAAGTGCTAAGGTTAGGTTGTCAATAGTCGACAGTCCACTAGTGTGGTCTGTGCCCAAAACTTTCTCTCTGGCTTCTAGGAGACGGCGGAACAGTATCTCCGATTCGATGAACTTTCTCTGCTTTAGAAACAGCATAGACAGGTTGTTGGCAGCTGCCAAAGTATTAGGGTGGTCTGATCCAAAACATTTCTCCCACTCCTCAAATGCGCGGCGATTCATCACCTCCGATTCTTCGTACCTCCCTTGCTCCCGTAGCACCAGAGCCAGGTTATTGACAGTCGTCAAAGTAGTAGGGTGGTCCGGTCCTAAACATTTCTCGCGGCCCTCCAATGCGCGGCGATTCACCACCTCCGATTCTTCGTACCTCCCTTGATCCCGTAGCACTAGAGCCAGGTTATTGACAGCCGTTAAACTATTAGGATGGTCCGATCCAAAACATTTCTCGTACCCCTCTAATGCGCGGCGATTCACCACCTCCGATTCTTCGTACCTCCCTTGCTCCCGCAGCACTAGAGCCAGGTTATTGACAGCCATCAAAGTATTAGGGTGGACCGATCCAAAACATTTCTCGTACCCAGATAATGGAGGTGTTTTGTCATATAGATCCAATAAATCAGGATTGACTTCCTTGCGTTGCACAAGTGACTTCGGTGGGGGGCCGTGCCTTCCCGTGGCAGCAAATGATGGAGGTGTTTGGCCATATAGATCCAATGAATCTGGATTGACTTCCTTGCGTTCCAGAAGTAACTTCACTATAGAGCCATGTCCTCCCTCGACAGCAATTGATAGGGGTGTTCGGCCATCTGCATCCCGTGAATCGGCATTGGCTTCCCCGCGCGCGAGAAGCAGCTCTACTGCACCTTCATTCCCGGACCCCGCCGCAAACGATAGGGGTTTCCGGCCTTTGGCATCAACCGTGTTGGGATTCACGTCCGGTTGTTGTAAAAGTCATCTTACTATCCCCTGGTGTCCTCTCTCAGCCGCCCACAAGAGGGGTGCCCGGCCAGATTCAGTGTCAGCCTGGTTGGGATTGACTCCCTCTGGTTGCAAAAGTATCTTTAGTACCCCGTCATGCCCATTCGAAGCCGCCCACGAGAGTGGCGTTCGGCCATAAAAGGTATCTGGCTGGTTGGGATTGACTCCCTCTCATTGTAAAAGGATCTCCACTACCCTCTCATGCCCGTTCCCGGCCGCCCAGATGAGAGCGGTGACACCTGTGACATCAGTTGCATTAACATCCCACTCCTTTATCTCTAATACGGAAGTCATTATGTCCGCAATCCCTAGAAATGCTGCTCCGTGTAGTCCGGTAAATCCCACAGGTCCTCCCGCCCCGTGGAAATATGGGGAATAGCTTCTATCTTGATTAGTGCGTAAAAGCAATAGCTGAGCAGATATATGCCCATCAAATCTATCAAGAAGTCTTAGTGCTAGTTCCTTCACATTTCTTGTCATTCCCTTTCTTGTGTGAATCCCCCAGAAACAAGAAGCATACTCTAGAAGGGGTGTTGTTGAAGGGGCCGAGTAGAGGGTTGGCGGAAGATTGCGGACACTTCCGAAATTGAGGTATGTCAAGCAAACCGCTGCGATTGCTGAGTGGGGACTATGGAATAATGTAGGATAGCTTATGAGGTGCTCCCGAAGGGTAAAGTGCACAAGTTGGACAGTGGGTGAAGGTGCCTCGACTGTGACTAAACCCAGCGAAGACGCTATAAGGGTCCGTAACGCAGGAACATTTTCTGCAACTTGATCTTCCTATCCCGGCTCCACTCCCAATGCGTGACGGAGCTCCTCGGCCAGTAATGGCCGTTCCGAGTATAACACCCACATTAGAACCATCATTCCGAGTAAGCTTTTTTCCCTCCTTGTGGGCCTGCACTCGAGCAAGAGTTGCAGTGTAGGCACTGTTCAAATGTGTACGGTACGGCACTATCTTAATAACTTTGTACGAAATATGACATGGTAGAGAGAGTATACCATGGGCATGTTAAGTGAGGAGGAGTTTGGTATGAAGGTAGATTGGTAGTAGTTCTTGTCCTTGATTCTTTTAAGTGAGATGGGTGGTGACCCCTATTTATACAGGTGTGCATCCTTCTCGTAATTAAGAGAAAATATAAGGGAAAACAAAGTATTGACGTGTTTGACTGTAATATAAGTAGGAAAAACATAAGTGTGAACATGTTTGACCCTGAAGAACTGCCAAAAAAATCCCATAAAACATGCGTAAATCTAAGATGGTGTGAACAGATAAGTGAAATATAATTAACCTGAACACCAGATAAGAAAAGCACACCATAATCCCCTAATCGTATCATGAAATATCAAATGAAATATACATAATACATACTCCTGCTGTAGTAATGTCTGTGTATAGAAATAATACTAAGTAGAGGAATATACGATATTATCAAGGAGAATATACATATGAAACGAATTAGGAAATTCAACAGGCACCACTCAGTCCATTGCCCTTTGCCATTTCTTCCAGCTTCCTCCTTCTCTGGTGAATTGTCACCCGTCCTAGAATGGTGTCCGTGCATATAGAGACAAGCAGGAATCTGCACACAGCCGCTTGTAAGCATACATTATTCATAGGGGAGAAATGATAAACTGCTACTACGCACATATCAGATATCTGCTCTGAGATAGTTCTAATAATATCCGCCAGCAAGTTCTCGTTCATCGCCTCTGGCTCCGCATCCCTAGCCAACCTCATCTCTACGTAACTCGTGATATCGTCCGTGTTTGGCCGAATAGGCAAAAGAATCGCCCTGGAAAAATATCTTTGGATATCCTCTTTGACATGGGGCCTCCCGGTGAAGAATATTCTTGTCCTTGGGCACCCCAGAGCAATATCTCTTAGGCACTCTAGAAGCTGTGGAAGATGCTTCGGCAAGCATTCATCTAGTGCATCGAGGCAGACGGAAACTTGCGGTACGGAAGAAATCGCGATCTTCAACATCCGTATTAGATTATGGAGTTGCGGCCCGCTGGTACCAAACTTCGTTTTTGCTTCATGAAATGCATCGTGCACATAATTCGGAATGCCAACTCTCCCCACTAGCTGCTTCAGAATAGCCCCTATCATATTGGCAATAGTCTGTTCTTGTTGTGAAAGGTAGTCGCAGTACAAGCCTACAACTATGATATCTCGTTGCTCGCACAGCCGGTCGATAACAAGGGAGCTAGTATTTCTCGCCGTCAGTCGTACCCGTCTCTTTTAGAGAATCCGGATACTTACCTCAGATAGGTTTTTCCCACTCCGGGATTCCCGCTGCAAAACAGGACAGCCTCATCTGCTTCACCCTCACTACTTCTCCACTTCCGAAACTCGCTTGTCTCCAGGAGCCACTCCCCAACACCCTCGAATCGATCAGTGCGTACATCCTGATGTCTTCTGTTTGGCTCTAGTGGGGAGAGCCAGCGCATAATCTGCGCATCCTCGTTGGACATGCAAATGGTGGAATTTGATGTTGTGTTGCTGGAGTTGGCATTGCCGTCACCGATGCTGGTGGCTTGAATCTGTCTGGTCTGGGCCATGATATCCTGCCCAAAATGTACCTCGAATGTAGAAATGGTATAGCAGTCTAAAGGGGTATCGCAGGAGTTTATGAGATTTCAGTGCGCAGATTCACAACGATTTGGGACTTCGGGGTGGGGGGAGAAAGAGGGGAAAGAGGGGAGATCTAACTTGTGCGGCAGTGGATACCCGATCACTTGGATCGGGAGCCTGACTAATATGAGACATACCTCCTAACAGCACTGTTGAGTGACTGTAGGAGCGAATTGTGTCCGGCATCACACCGATTTTCCCCTCTCAGTTGGCGCCGGAGGGCTTAGTAGGGGATGGTCGATATTTGTTAGCGTACAGTAGGCTGTATAAAATGCCATTGCATTGCATCGCGAAAAGCTGGCGCTATGTATTTCCTCCCCTCCTGATGGTCTTAGAGGTTACTGTTGCTGCCTGTGTTCTCATCTTTGGAGCATAGTATTTTTTCATACTAAATACCGCGGTAGCTGAGCAGTTGCAGTTCTGAGTAGGATTTTTTCACGGCAATATGCCAGGCGGGGCGACAAGATGGCAGAGTTGCGGTTCAAGAATGCTATTATTTGAGCACTGACTTGTGAGATATAATTTAGAGGCAATCTGCTTTCGGTTTTGGTGAGTAATTTCGGGCCTCCTGGTATGGTGTGGGTCATTGCTGGGGGGCATTTATTAAATTTCACTAAAACCGAGCCTGGGATAGCACTACCGGTATGCCGGTAGTTGGAGAATATGGTATGATAATATCATGTTGTTTGCGGAGAGAGATATCGCGCTACTGATACTGGTGTGTGGCTATAAAAACCCCCTTAGTCATGAGGGTATGGATTGTGATCCCGGGCGTAATCACAAAAAGTTCTTCCGGACCGCGTAGATTCCGAGCCCAGCCCACTACCAGCTAGCGAACAGGCTCAATTCACTCACCTTCCATTGCGAACAGTTACGGTGAATCATCACATCTACATATTTCAATTTGTTTCAATGGGACGTATGTCCCAGAACGTACTGTACAATTCCTTGGTTCATGTATTAATACTCTATGCCCGACATTCCTAGCTGTATTGGGGATATATCGCGAAGACCCGTATCTTATGGGAATCTAAAAACATCCTGCAAATCATGGTAAACCCAGGGCCCCAAACATGTCATTGAAAAAAAAAAAAGAAATTCAAAGCACAAAAAAACTGCATCTTGAGCAGTGTAATCGGGACTCATACAGCAGGGCAATCTCAATTCACCTATCTCGATTCCTAATGCCAGTTCAATGTACTACCTTTTGTCATAAGAACAGAAGTGAGGCTAGTGCTCCTAAGCGTCTAGTCGGTCCGTTCTTAGCTTAGGACGGGACGGACGCCAGTTTCTGGAACTCTGCCCTGGACGGACGCGTTTCGTGTGGTCCCTCCTACCCTCTACCCGGGACAGCCGGTCGGGCCCTATAGGTGTCTCACCTACATCATCTATTCCCAATATAGTAAGTCTATGGTCGCAACGAAACCAAAGTTTTATGTTTAAATAACAGTAACTTGGTACCTCCCCCTCATGGCCGGTGCTTCTGCAAATGACTGCAGATGGGAGCCGGGCCCTGCAGATGACGGTCGGTCCCTGGTGAGGACGACCGGAAGATGCCATTTGTATTAAGACTCCCGGGCCCGGGCGTCAGCCCATGGGACGACGGTCTTTATCAAAGACGGACGCCGATCCCTGCGGTCCATACCCACCCTGTATTGAACACTTCGGGGTTTCGTACAGCGGATGAAACTTCTAGTTCGCCAGACGACACGGGACTTTTATTGGTATGAGCAATAATGAGAGAGAAATGGAATCAAAGAATAAGAAAGAGCAAGAGGATTGTGTTCGGTAGCGAATGACTTGGACAGTATAACTGAAGACGAAGTAGAGGGACAGTGAATGCGATGATATAAGAAATAACAGAGAAGTTCGACAGCCATCCGAGTCTGTATTGGTGTTTCATTGTAGGTAGAACGGTATCCAATACTATCGCACTAGGTATGCAGGGTTGGTATGAGAGTTGGTCTGGCGCTAATGGTGGTGGGACATCCTTAAGACAAAGGCGTGAATTAGAATGGTTGCAGGTATGTTTTCGATCCTCCGGGAACAGGAAACCATGTAAGTGGTGAGCAATCGAGAACGATGATTGTTCAACACCCTGGTCGGGACGCGCGAGACGGGTGGGAACACTGAGTAAGGTGTCCCCAAACTCCTTGGGCCAAGGAGACCCGCAATTATCAGGAGGCGCACGTTCTACCGATTGGATTGGACTTCAGTAAGAGAAATAGCTGTGGTCTTTCCCGTGTTGGAAATCGTTTGTTGCTAACATAGTCTCTGGAAATGCGCTTTGCCTTCGGGGATGCTTGGGCTTTCGGGAAGGCATTTTGGCTGCAGGACTGCGTCGAGGTTTTGGATCAATGCATTTGCCGGAAGGAAAGCGGAAAGGTAGTAAGGAAAGCCGAAAAGTTAGACGCATAGAGTATTGGATGTCCGGAGGCTATGGACAATGGGAGTTTGTCTTTCCTTTGTTAGTACGCGAGTCATAGCAGGGGGGAAGGGAGCCATACGAGAAACACCATGGATATGTGCGGTTGCCTATTGAAGGATAGAAGGACTTGGTTGCTGTTGATATATAGACTACTCCTGTCTTTACCGTTAGTCGGTCGGTTGGGGGGGGGAGATGAGGAAGAAAATTTCCCTGCTCCTGCCATTGTGCGATCGTATTTCATGTGAACTCTCAGCGTTCCGCTTCGCCGTTTCGTCTTTTTGTCGTTTCACCATTCACCATTACTATTGCTTTCGTCGGTCTACCTTTAGAATTCCGCTATACAAAACTCCCAGTATGCTGGTTTCACCGCCACCGGTTCCGAGTCAAAGAGATGCTCTTAGTGTTTGTATCCAGGGGGTGCTTGTTGGGTGATTACCCCCCGCACTTCTGGCAAAAGGAAGAGGTGTTAGGAGCCGGTATGGCTCATGGGAATCAGTGGTTGGGTTTTCATTATACCAGTCCTACGACCGCCGGACGCTAGGGTACCAGAAAAATCTCCGTAAAATCCACTATCCCCGCCTGGCCCCGAGGAGGATTAACATTTTCCTGATAGTGCTCCGGTCTCCGAGCCAAGAATGGGGACTTCTTTTGGAATAGCCCCCCGCGGACCCAGAAAAAGTATCGTGGTCAGGCTGCTAGAACGGCCATGTATCCAGGGGGAGCGATATTACACATTAGATGATATATGGAGTGGGAGCGTGTGCCTTGAGAACTTATTAATTGGTCTTGTTTGAGCTTTCATGTAAATTTACAGCGAGTTTGAGCCTGTGAAGATGATAAGAGACTTAATACTGTTGGAGTCATTTAGTCCAATGATTGGAAGTTTTGGTCTCGAGGTTTGTGATATTTACCACTCCATCTGGTGGTAGTGTACGAGTAAATTTACGGTACAGGTAATTGAGTCCTGTGCTCATTGAGAAAGCAGAGCCAACGCTATCTTTTTTATGGGCCCGCTGGAGCTATTCCAAAAGAGGCGCCCATTCTTCACTCGGAGCCACGAATACTCGTGCCCGTCCAGCACCGGTACTCGAGGATGATAAGCCCACGACATGTGTCGGATCTCGCTAATCGCCACCCGTGCATCCGCAATACTGTTAACCTGCCAAGCTAGAACTATTGTTCATTGGCTACTAGAGATTATAGATTACAAGAGATTTTGCGGTATTGTAGTTATTATATCATACGGTCGTTCCCCGGTAATGGCTCAGTTATCGCACTCCTCTTGCGTGCTTAGGCAGCTAGTTTATAATATCTTACCCTTCGATGCAAGTTATTTGCGGAGCGAGCAGAGCGCCGCACGAAGTTGCTATGTTATCGCCACACCAGTATCGTATTCCGTAGCGGCATTCTAATCGGTAGAGACGGGTCGAGCTCCCCTAAACACTAGACTATCAGGCTTGAAATACTCGAGTACACGTACGATAACAAAGGCAATACTGTAGACTACCGGTAGTACAGGTGGGGCTGATAAATACATCCGTCACGTGAAGCGTGATAAGCAAATGCTTAGGATCGTTCTTCTTATCGCGCTCCACGTGATGATTGGGTCTATTGGCTGCACCTGTCAAGGGTGCGGTAAGCGCCAGCCTACCATTTGCATTTTGCCTTGCAGCCTCGTGACTCGGCATGCCTTGACTTGCCTAACGAGAGTAGGAGAGGAAACAAAGCGACGGATGAACACGGAACAAGCATGGGCGCCAAGAATAATTCCATCGCCGAGTTGCCAGGGCCAGGTGTATGGTACCTTCTCCGCTGCCGCCACGGAAACCGTTTGTTCCAAATCTCCAATGCCATGCTACTCTCTATTACCAGCGGCCCCAAATTAGCTCGCTCACTCCTGCTCGTAGGGGGGATTACTGTTCGGCAATGCAGGCCTCTACGGCCTCTAAATCTGCTCTACTCTCTCTTCCTAGGGGGAAGTGGAAACTCCTCGGAGCCTGCATTCATGGTTTCATAGGCGACGGAACGAGCTTGCGGATCTTTCCTACACACCTTGGCAACTTGTTTTGTCCGTCGTTTTGGAATATTTGGGCTGTGGCGCCCACACAGAGGCGTATCCGAATTTCAAGACCAAGTAACGGAATATGATATTGCTTGGACATTCCATGGCCGGATTCTGGCGGCAGAGGTGGCGTTGCTGAGAGGTGAGCGCGGGGATTCAGGCATAGGATATTGGGGGTTGTCAAGCTCGATTCACCATTTCTGGGGTCGCATCTTGGGGTTATATTCGCTGGGCCGGGGAGCCCGTTCCGGTCGTAGGGGAAGGGCCTTTACGAGGAAGGTGGCCACATGAGGGTGAGGGGGTGTGCGGAGGGGTAAATTCGACGGTGGCTCTGTTATCAGCGGTACAGTACGAGTACATTCTAGCGGGAGCGTGGGTGGGTTTTTTCAGAAGAGACCACAGTGGAATTTCACGGTTGTGCAAAGCAGGGTATGTTTTGATTACAACATCCCGATGGGGGGCGCAAATGCTAAAGTGGATATAGAGGGAACTTAGGATTCGGCGGTGAAGTTTATCGATAAAGACCATTCCCATCTTACCTCTGCCATGGGGCAGTAAGTTACTTGATGTCGCAGCTTCAGTTAGGGTTTGTTTTCTGGCCTAGCCGCCCTCTATATCGGAATCGTTTAACTAATTGCAATAGTGACTGCCTCGCTGATCCCGCAGGCCTGCGAAACTGCTACAACGCCATCCGAAAACTCGAAACCGGCAATCAAGCCCCGAACAGTAAAACAGTCCACATATGCTTTGTAAACTACTATGCGTCCTCCACCGAGCGCTCCAAGTATCCGCCGAAACCCGCACCTGCGACAGCGCACCTAGAGCACTCATTTGACCTCGCGGACGCGGGAGTGGAGGGGCCGGGTGGCAGTGAATTAGAGGGAATGACTCGGGAAGTGCTCCTTGGGGTCGGCTCGTCCCCCTCCAAAACTGTTAAACTAAAGGTCACACAGAGAAAGAGAAGATGTTTGTTCGATTTGTTGTTTTGATGCTTAAGGAAGAAGAAAGAAATCGCATCTCCGGAACTTTTTGTTCCTCGGAAGAAAAGGCAACACGACGCAGCAGAGCATCCCCAGTTGTGCAACCCTTTGGCGTAGTCCTAGGTCTAGACTTTCTCGTTTCCTCCCACCAACACTTTCCTCATTTCTAACACAAACCGTACTCCGAGAACCCTTTCACAGGTGCTATCTCCTCAGCGGATGAAATGGCACTGGCACAACTGGACCCCGGCCCTGTGTCTGGTGAAAAGGGGTTCTACGAGGATATACCAATGAGATCTATCCCTGTGCCTATTTTAGAAACTACAGCAATGGCACCCCAGCCCAGGATTTCCCACCATACCTTTCTACCTCCACTTATTCCACCACTTCCGGACCAGCGCCCCTAGCAATCTCCCGTGCTACCACCGAAGCCCACAGAATTTGACTACTCGCAGGCCCCGGATGCAACAGTGCGCAAAGGCGCTGAGAGAGGTGCTGCAAGGCAAGGAAACTATGGGCGAAAAGCGTAAAAGATTACGAAAGTAGTGAAAGACCGGAAAAAAGCATAGGAAACGACATAGCATCGCGAGAAGGAAAACGAGGAAAAGCGGAAATCTGCCACTCAGCATGACCGCGAGGTGGAGAGACTACGGCTAGAGAAGGAAAGAAGGGAAAGGGAAGAGCGACGGTTAGTGGATGCTCGGGAATCACCTGCTTACGGCGGGTCAAGATCCATACCGTCGCCCTCCCCTTCTCCGTGACCAGCCACCTCGCCGGCACCCGGCCCAGCCCCGGCGCCCGAAAACCCGCAAAGAAAGAAGGGTGAGAGGAATTTGTGCCGAATCACGCGCATACCGGACGCGTCCTAAATTAGGGTTGAAATGACGGGGGTGGACGAAGTGGGCGCCCATGGAGGACTGTTCTTTTTGAGAGACGTGTATGAGAGGCTGGTTGGAGATGTGGCTTGGTGGACCGAGAGGTGGGTGGGGGAGGAGGGTACCAGGGGGTGGTTGGAGGAAGAGGGAAGGGGGTGGTGTGGAAAGCGGTTCCGGAGGTGGTGGCGGCTCAGAAGGGTGGGGTTGGATGGGTGGGGTGTTGTGACGGGAGAGGAACTGGGGGAGTCACGATCCGGTGGACCTTTTCACTTAATCTGGTTTTTGGCTGGCTGCTAGTTATTGTGGTATCCTTTTAAAGGTTCTTACAAATGGGGTGATGTGTTTGAGGAGACTCAATGCTACTTTACCCCGACCTGTCATTTGCAACCATTCTCCCCTCCCGGGTTATTCCAAAAAAAAAAAACCCATCTCTCCCTTCCCCGAATCGTGAGCACCCTAGCCAGTGTAAAAGTAAAGGAAGTACCATACTATCATGGGTGTCGGGGCAATTTTCGACGTCTTGCCTCCGAGCGCACTCGGTATCATACCTACTGTAGATCACGCTGCACTAACCACCCCCTCCTTACTCTCTTGCTAGTACCATTTGACTATTCGCCTATCCGCGGGGATAACTAAACATAGTCAGGATTCTGGGGTAGGGGTTTTATGCACAGATAGGAGCTCATCTTGATGTATATACCCCGGAGCCCTCAGCGGTGCCGGAGTATTGTACAGTACAGCCGACCGTTTGTGCAGGGAGTTGATGCTGGTGACTTGTCAGCGTTGATGGATATTACTGGGAGGAGGTGAGTTAGAGGATTTACGAATGTAGAATGGGACGGGAATAATTAAGGTCGCTGTCTATGCATACACGATTGAGCACAAGGGGACCCCCCCCCCGCACGGCTCTATCTAGAAAATACTACTGTAAATAAATATTAATGAATGATGGTAAGGAAGAATAGTAGAAATTACAGGGCAAAGTCTAACCAGAGCCCCGGGCGAGGAAATGGCGATGAAGGGGGAGACAGAGAGATACACAACAAATTGATGCTTGAGACCGCTCGTGAGAAGAACGCCACTCATGAGGGTTATGTGCAACTAAATTCACGGAGGTCTTGAAAATAACGATCGCACGATCGGTAATTATTTGCCGGATTAGAACATGGCCTGAAGGAAGGAAGGAAGGAGGTAAATGAGGAGAGCCAAGAGAGAAATGAGAAAGGCGACGAGGAAATAATGGTCGAGCAAAATTGAGAGGCTTGATCGGACGTGTTGGGATGAGAGCCTGTTCCAATAGGAGATTATGCGAGCTTCGGGGGCGGAGTAGAAGGAAGTGGAGACAGCATGGACGGTTCGGTTGAGCCAGGTGACTATCCGCGGAGTTGCAAACAGTATCATTGACGCCCTATACCGCTTCCAGCTCATCGGGGTGTGCAGATGTGGGGGTGGCGGTATCCGGACCAGGAGCTTCAATATTCACCGCCACGTGCTCGTTTACGTGCTCAGTGGCTGGCGAGATCTGGGGGTCGGAATTGATCGTGTCCCGTTTCTGTAAGATCCTTACAACCCCATCATGTCGGCTGGAGAGAGCCAATGACAAATGGCGCTTGGCCCTTGTTATCAGGCATGATGGTGAGAACATCCTTCCGTTCTAAAAGAATCTCTACCACCCCCTCATAGCCACACTTAGCCGCCCACGAGAGTGGTGTTCGGCCATCTGCATCCCGTGAATCGGCATTGACTTCCCTGCGCGCTAGAAGCAGCTTCACTGCACCTCCATTCCCCCACTCCGCAGCAAATGAGAGTGCTGTGCGGCCGTTTTCGATCACCGCATCGGGCTTGATATCTCGCTGCTTTAGAAATAGTTCCACCATGCGGCCGTTTCCATATTTCACAGCCCACATTAACGGAGTGTCACCCTTAGAATCGCACCTATTCGCGTCCCAGAGTTCCGTCTCCGGCATGGCAGTTGCAATTTCTGCAATCCTCCAAAATGCAATGCGCAGTGTAGCCCACTAATTCCCTGAATGTCATTCCCAAAATGCCACTTATAGATCTTGTTTCGGATACCCGCAGATACATGGTTCTCGTATCCGTCGAGGAGTCGCAAGGCTGGGGATTTCACTGGCTCAGTATCTCCCTGTCTGCATGGATTCCCCAGGAATAGGCGGCATATTCGAGAAACGGCGTTCTCACTGCGACCATATCGGGGCTTAGTGGCAGCGCACGAACCGAGAGAGAGTTTAAATAAGGGGGGCAGATTTCGGCCATCATCAAGTGCGCAGTTGTAAAGAGGGCGGGATGTTCCCCGAGATATTCTTGAAGCGTGTGATGCAGGAGATGGGCCGTTGGTGCCTTTTCATCAATTGTGAGAAGTCCTAAAGTGCAGCCTAGTATGGTGGGCATTGAAGGCACATTGCGGATATTAAAGTCCTCCCGCTCCCGATTCTACACCAGTGCATAGCACAGCTCATCAAACCGCAAGGGCCACTCGCAGTGTGAAATCCACGTCAGTGCCTCCATTCCAAGTTTCGTTTTGCTTCCGCCCTGCTGTCTTATCTGATCCAGTATGGGGTTATATGCTTCTTGTAACCCGTGGCACTTAACCACCCGATGGAGTGCCTGTCTCCTATTGCGAATGGTGACCTCTGCAAGGATCGCGTTCATATTAATGCAAACGAAAATGAATCTAGAGATCATTTGTTAGTCTATTCCATGGATTTCATCTCTCCCAAATAATTCACACATTCCCGAAACCTTTTTTGAAATAACATTGAGAATATAGTCTCGCAACTCCTAGTTCATTGCATACGGCGCCGTGTCTCTGCTCAACCTCATCTTCAGATATAACTCAATACCATGCTCGTTGGGGCTTATCAACATCTCGGAAGTTTCGGAGCAATATTTCCGTACTTCGTCCCCTATGTGGGGCCTCCCGGTAAGGAACAGCCGTGTGTTTGGACAATCCCACACTAAACGTCGTAGAGATTCCCAGAGCTCGGGCCGGGGCTCCAAGTGAAACTCGTCCAACGCGTCGATACATATGAAGGCTGATTTCAAGGGTCGCTCACAGCGGGAAATCCACATCAGGGCTCTTATTCCAAGCTCCGGTCTGCTTCCATCCTGTTGCCTTATCCGATTCAATGTCGTGCCGCATACTTCGTGTAAACCGTGGCCCGAGGTAATTCTATGAAGCGCTTGTCTCCTCTTGTGGATGGTCGACTCGGCTAGGATTGCGTCCATATTGATGCAACAAGAAGAAATCTTGAGATCATTGTCAGCCTAGTCTGTAGGACCCAACATGTAGGAATACATACATTCCAGAGTTTTTTTTTAGGAATAATACAGAGAGTGTTGGTCCGCAACCCCTCGTCCATTGCATCTAATTCCGGATCTCTGTTCTGCCTCATCTTCAGATACAGCTCAATATCATGCTCATTGGGGCTTATAGGCAACATCTCGGCAATTTCAGGAAAATATTTCCCTACTTCGTCCTCTATATGGGGCCTCTCGGTGAGGAATAACCGTGTGTTTGGGCACTCCCGGACTAGGCGCTGTAGAGATTCCCATAGTTCGGGCCGGCGCTTCAAGGGAAACTCATCCAGCGCGTCAATACATATGAAGCTCTGTTTCAAATTTGATAGAGACTTGGCGAGCATCTCAAGAATCTCGGGAAGCCGGGGCCCGCAGCCGTCAACCTGTTTTTTTGCGTGCTCAAAGGCCTTCTGTACTTCGCTAGGGATCTCCGCTAATGCGCCGATAACCTGCCTTAAAACTGATCCCAATAAAGTGCTTGCAGATTGCACATCTCGAGCGCTGAAGTCGCAGTAGACATATGTGACGGCCACACCGGCTCCATCAAACCCCTTGGAAAGTTTATGTAGCACAAGAGAGCGGTGCTTCTTTTTTAGGACTGCATTTTGTTTAGGGGGGGGTACAGTAGTTCATATCTGATATACGTCTTGCCAACTCCTGGATCTCCAAAACATAGTAGGACAGGCTTCGCAGCCTGGTCCTCCGACGTGCGCCACGTAGAAAAGCTTTGATTGCAAAGTAGCCAGTCTCCCACTCCATCCGCCCTGGTGTCACGAACTGCCTGGTGCCTTTCCCGAGATGCCAACGGAGATAACCACTCCAGAACCTGGCGTTTCTAATCTGATGTGGATATATCGCAATTTTCAAACTTATTTGTAACTGTTCTTGACATTACCAGAGTTCTTGATGTTGTAAGTAGCGCCTGAGTATTGGTGGGCTCCTCGGTCCATTTCGTCTAGGATGCTGAATTTTTTGTCGGGATTTGTTGCCGAAACCTTTTGGTTGTCTAATTGAAGTAAGGGTGGGTAATGAATTCCCAGAGGGGTTATGGAGAAGGTGTTCGGCGCGTCCGAGGCATGATGGATCACCTGACACTTTGAGGTTGCACAATCGCAAGGCGTGCCAGGAGGGCCCAGAGCATTGGCTGTTCACGAACCAACTGGAAAATTGAACCGCAGTGCTAGGACCGGTTCCAGGGGCCGTTGAAAACCCTCCTACGGGTGCAATAACCAAGAGCATCCACCCCCCCTCTATAACACCAACTTTCGCCCATGGATCATGAACCAAGCGGTGCCATCAGGTACTACCAGTACTTGTACCTCGATGAGCCCCTTTGAAAACGTGCTCAAGGATCACCGTCCCGGTATTAACCCTTGTGATTCGTTATCTCGGTTCGCTGATCTCGAGATTCGGAGACAAAAGTTCTGGAGAAGGATTAGTGCCCTCCAAACACGGTATGGTCTAAGACATTTCGTGTGTTGGATCTCACTCTCTGGTTTTCGCAATTCTGGAAGGTCGCGAAGTCAAGCCGATCGGGGGCTGGGCTGATGTCGCAATTTACTCGAATACAGGGATATATTCCTGACGTGACAGAGATAATGGATCGTAAGAGCGACACAAGGATTGTACCGGGAGTGTCCGTGCTGGGGGACCGGTACGGTACGGATGCGGCTGATCGGACAGCCAGGGGTTCAGGAGGCCCGAGCTTACAGCCCGCGTGGGAAATGCCGTGGGTAACTAGAATAAGTGGACCTCACTGTCGGACCTTGAACTTGCCCCTCCTTACAGTATGACTGCGGTCGTATTTTTCGGTTTTTCGCCACGTCCCCCCCCTCCAGATCCAAAGGAGGAAATTGTGCCTGATCCCAGGCCCAATTATTCTAGATTTTTTGGTAACCGAATAAATTTGGCGGGGAAATTGCTTAGACAAGCAAGGAGGTCTGATAACCCTAACCCTCGCCTAGCCGGTCACCAAAGTCAGCTGCTTATTGTGGTTTCGGTACGGTAGCCTGACTGGCCACAGTTAGACTAATATACTGGGGGATTTAGCTGCAGGCTGGTTCGGCCCGCTGGTCGCTAGGTATCATATCTCGAGTAGACTACTGTGGAGTGTACGGTACTCGAGTAGAAATTCAGCCCAACTACGATACAGCGATTTACTGTAGTAACCGCTGCCCACTAGGGTCACAATTGATAGATTTCCCTCGGCTCGCGTGGGTTAGGTCGTGGGTCCAGGCTAATCTCCATTAGTCCCTTAGCAAAACCCGTGACCCCCCGTTTTCACCTCCCACAACATGAAATCTGCCTACTTTTTTTTTTCCAATTCTACATGGATAAATAGACTAGCTTATAGCTTTACATACCACTTTAAATATTCGCTCCAGTGCCCTTTGTTATCTTCCGAGAAGTATTCGGGGACAGGGGGCCTTCTAGGCAGGTTTGTATCATACCAGAGGAAAACCCTTCGGGTATCCTCACCTAGGTCCTTCCGGAGGGTCTCGTGGCCAAGGTGGCCAAGCGGCTAGTGCAATGAACTAGCTGAATCCACTTATCACCTACCGTATCATACCAGTACCGAAGCGCTAGGCTGAGCTAGGCTTTGCTCGTCTGCTACTACCGTATCCCATTCAGGTATAGTACTCGGTCCACCCGGAACCAATTAAGGCTGACCGAAAGATTGAGGGGCTACGGCGCAACGGCTAAACCTGCGGCAAGAGCTATCATGCTAGAACTGCTTGATCTCTACCGGTACTGGTACAGTAGTTGTGCTACTCGAGTGCGGGTTCTGCATACTCGAGATACACTAGGAGTAACCCCCCCCTAGAAATTAGCAAAACCTAGTATTCCACAGACCCCTCTAAAAGTCCTGTCACTATAGTAGCAGAAAAACTTATTCTTTTAAATCTTATAATTCCCGTTTTTATTTTGTTTTTTCTTATTATTTCAATCCTTTTCGTGTCCCAGCAGCAAAATTTATTGAGCTGAGAAAAGCACCATCTAAGTTAGCCACTAATTATCTTCTTAAGATGCTCATCCAACAAACTTTGAAGACCTACTCGTGGAGCGCCATTAGTCGTTTCGGTTGTTTTTATTTTTTCGGGGATGCGGGCGGCGGGCGAACAGCCGGTTTCAACCAGCCAGGTGCGCCCGGATCACTGTCACTATATTCTCCGCCAGAGCTACCCGTGACCTGCCCCAAAAACGCGATCTGAGGTACTCGTATTCGAGAATAATACCGCGTTTCGATGCTGTACCGCTTCGAGGGGTGGGCTACGTTGCTACCCACTCCGCTCTTCCCATTTTATTGTACCGGACCACGGGTGCGTGAACCTTGTCCTTCGGTAAGTTGAGCAATGGCACCCCCCCAAGTCAACTTATATCCCCTGATAATACCGGCTAAAGAGTTTTCTATACATCTTGAGTCTAATTGCATATATGGCCATCATGGACATTTTGTCTGTATCACTCTCAACCTGACTTGGATGAATAACTTATAAATTTACCCATCACCGTGAGGTAGTGAAGAGTCAGATCGGATGAATAGAGCTTCCAGCTTGGCTTTTATTCGTCACTCAGTTAGCCTTTTCCCGGCATGTTTCCGACCACACGTTTTGAAGCTCAAACCCAGCGGTGCCGGCGGCGCTGGGTATTAGCTAGCTATATTAGCTGTGGAACCGCTATTACTTGTTTGGCTAAGAACATAATATTTAAGGCGAGTGTCGCGAACCCCCCGCTAAGGCACAGCTTCCATAGTTGGTACCATAGGCGACCCATTTATTTCCATAAATGCAGAGAACTCGTTGCTTGTACTGTACTACAGTGTAGAGAAAATAATAATTAACCTAGGTTCCGTAGTGCCCCAGAAACCCAACAACCGGCAACCCAACTCTTTTTTTGCACGAATGGTAGTGGCAGCACCGATGATATTCTAGTGCTGCAGTTGCTGCCTTTACGTTTTCACATTGGATACAGAAGTTTTGTGCATTCTATGGGACCGGAATCATCCTGGTTAATGTGTCGGTGATATACCATGGGGGCCGGAATACCCCGAGAACTTCAATGATTGAACCTCCCGCTAGCACTTCAGGTCCCCTCTCATAGTAATGTCTCTAGTATTATTATTTTTCGTCTATTTACCTTAGCAGAGGGGTGGCCGTGAGTTTTGTCCACTCTCATTCCACTCTTATCCAAGAAGGGAATTCAGGAGGGTTTAGCGTCATATTAGATTCTATTATTCCACCTCTCGCGATACAGTAATATCTACAACTGTCACGGGTGGTTGCAACGTGATAAAGGACTGAATTTAGCCGATTACCTCTGTCCACAGTCTATGCAGACAGCGTGCTCGGGCCAATACACCCCCATGTAGGACCCCTCCCCCCTCGACTGCGGAGCGAGTTTGGTTCGTATTAGACCCTCCGGCCCTAGCTTCTGTCTTGCCATATTCTAAGCTTTCTCTTGATAATTCCTATGAATCCCGACACCACCGCGAGCGCAGACGTGGATTCTCTCCACATATAATCACTCGTCCCATCCTAATTCTGCGACATTATTGCAGCTTTGAATTCCCGGTGAGTTACAAGTAGCTCTTCTACTCTAAGTTAACCCACTCTGGGGAAAGCGAGTGTTTACCGATCTTCGATTGTCTTCCGGACATGGGCGGATTGAACCAGCTGCTCTCCTCACCTAATGGAGGGTGGAGCGACCTACAGTATCATGATCACGCAGTGCAAGTCCATCACCTTGTCATATACCATTCCCTACGGAATCCCACACGAGTTCTGAAGCCACCTTTTACTCCGGATTTGGCCGAAAATGGACCCTTAACAACAACAGCCCCGAATGATACCTTGTTTAAAAAAAACGTAGAAATATGGGAATATGTTACTGGCTTGGAAAAACTAGCCTTAGACCCATTCGTGGAGAAGCGCCGGTAACAAATCAAGAAATTGCACCGATTACCTACAGGGCGTGAATGGGTGTAGAACGAGCGTCTAGCAGAAACATTTGAGTTGGTATTACACTTTACTGTCAGGAAGCGCACTCGGAGAGGTGGAGGGTTAGGGTTATGTCATGTAGGGAGTGTATCATACATAGTTGGTTGTGGAAGGGGGGGGTATGATAACATAAATCATCCTCTGGGCTTATGAATAGAGGTGAACTTAAAAACTGCCGAGTTTCTTGAATTCGGTGCGGTACTGTAGTCGCCGAGATTCTCGGACTTCATTTGACTCACTCAGGATGAAAGATACCGTGGCAAGGTATCGACCTTGCTCGAACCGGATATGCTTTTTCAAAATTGTTGCTAGTGATGTTCTGCGCGACTATGTGAAAAAAAAAAATTGCCCGGGAGAGAATGGATTGGTGGTGGGAGATCGCAGGAAGTGGCATATTAGTGAGTGATTACGAAGAGTGTTCGCATTGAGACCCCACTGCTCTACCCCC
>LN890995.1:426682-440466 GCA_900010015.1 Tuber aestivum | reverse complement strand
CCTCCTGATTGAGCGCCACCCTCCATTGCCCAATGCTTAAGTTACGTTATTGGTCTAATATCATGAAGATTATTTAAGCACCAACCGGCGATGGGCTTTTATCCTCCATGTTGGGAAACGCCTTTCCTCGGCCCTTCCAGGTACTGTACGCTCGCAAGGGCAACCTTGGCCGTGCGGGGCCGGATATATGCACGATAGATGGTATCCATGTAAGGAAGGAATGGACAGATGGGAACCAAAGGGTGGCGAGGGGCAGCCGTCGCTCTTCGTGTTGCCATGCTCGTGGTATCGGTGGATATAATACCGCAGAACATTAGAGAGTGTCCGTCTATAAGTCCGGCGGGCCGCTAGGAGGTTCGCACGAAGGTGAATAGATGGAGGGGGAGGGGTAACGGGAGAGGATTACCGGGAATTCTTGGTGTTGCAATGCACCTTCGGTACACGGGGCTTGTAGGTCAGAACGGGGTTTGCATGTTATTATGAACGAACACTGTCTACTGATATGACACACTAGGAGTACTATACGAAGAGAATCTCTATCAAAAACAGAAGTCGAAAGAGAAAAACATGTATCGTGCAGGCAAGATTACAAAACACACCGGAATCTAACCAACACTGAAATATTACCCACTGCCAAGCCAGTATATGGCATAAAATAATTCACCAAAGTCCCCGCCCAATACCCGTAGCATGTTAAAAACACAAAAAATAGGAAAATAAACAGGATTAAAGAAAAGGGGGTGCCAAGGAGTAACTGGGGGCAGGGATGTGGAGGGAAGCAGCCGCGGATGTGCACGATCGGCGAAGTAGAAGCTGTTGAAGTGGTCGAGGTTTCTTCTGAGGAGGCCGAGATGGGAGAGAACTAGAGACAGAGGGTTCAGGGGGAGGACTAATTGCTGGAGGCAAAGCAACAGCTTGTGTTACCGCAGGTGGATTCGTTATCGCTTGGGGCGAAGCATTTTTAGTAGTGGCAGAGGTCAGCATTGGATTACTATTTGCCAATAATTCGCCACCGGAGATTCTGGATTCAATAAATGGCTCCACCAGACTCCCTCACCCCTTCCTGGGACATAAGACAGGGGCGTTCGCCCATGGCTATCAAATGAATTGCGGTTGACATCCTAGCCGGCGAGAGGTGACTTCACTACAGCGGTATGTCCCATTTCGGCAGCAAATGAAAGAGGAGTTCGACCATTTAGATCTTGTAAATTTATATCGACTTCTCCGCGCTGCAGAAGTAACTTCAGTGTTGAGTCATGTCCTCCCTTGGGAGCGAGTGCCAGAGGTGTCGGGCTACATAGATCCTATGAATTTGGATCGATGTCCTTGCGTTGCAGAAGTGACTTCGCTACCGCGGTATGTCCCATTTCAGCAGCAAATGAAAGAGGAGTTCGGCCATATAGATCCCATAAATTTGGATTGACGTCCTCGCGTTGGAGAAGTAGCTTCACTGCAGAGTCATGTCCTCCCGAGGCAGCAAGTAATAGAGGTGTTCGGCCATTGCTGTCAGATGAATTCGGATTGACCTCCTCATGTTGGAGAAGTAACTTCACTGCAGAGTCATGCCCCCCCTTGGCAGCAAGTAATAGAGGTGTTCGGCCATCGCTGTCAGATGGATCTGGATTGACATCCTCGCGTTGTAGAAGTAAATTCACTACAGAGCCATGCCCTCCCTTGGCAGCAAGTGATAGAGGGGTTCGGCCATATCGATCCGATGAATTTGGATTGACCTCCTCGCGTTCCAGAAGTAGCCTCACTACCGAGCCATGCCCTCCCTTGGCCGCAAGTGATAGAGGTGCTCGGCCATTGCTATCCGGGGAATCTGCATTGACATCCCCGAGTTCCAGAAGTAGCTTCAATACACCCTCGTGTCCTTTCGAGGCAGCGTATGACAATGGCGTTCGGCCCCCACCATCCGATGAATGGCACTTAACACCCGCGCGTTCCAGAAACAGTCTCACTAGGTCCTGTCGTCCCCACTTAGAAGCATACGATAGTGGCGTTGGGCAATTGCCATCGGATAAATTGGGATCGATATCCCGGTTTTCCACAAGTAGCTTCAGTACCACTTTATGTCCCCCCGAAGCAGCATATGATAACGGTGGTCGACCATTGTTATCCAATGAATTGGGATTAACATTCCCCCGTTCCAAAAGTATCTTGACAACACCTGCATGCCCTCTTGAGGTAGCATACGACAGGGGCGTTCGTCCCTCACTATCCAACGAATCGGGATTAACATCTGTGCGTTCCAACAGCAGCTTCACTAGATTCTCTGACCGCCGCTCGGCGGCAAACGATAGGGGTGTTCGGCCATTACCATCCGGTGAATCCGGATTGACATTCCCGCGCTCCAGGAGTAGCCTCACTACACCTACACGTACCCCCTCCGCAGCAAATGACAGTGGTGTTCGGCCATTGACATCCGGTGAATTGGGATCGACACCCACGCGTTTCAGGAACAGCTTCACCAAATCCGCCCGCCCCCACTTGGCAGCATATGATAGGGGTGGTAGGCAATAGGTGTCCGATAAACTGGGATCGATATCCCGGTTTTCCACAAGTAGCTTTAGTACTGCTTTATGTCCCCCCGAAGCAGCATATGATAGTGGTGATCGGCCACTGTTATCCAATGAATTGGGATTGGCAATCCCATGACCCAGAAGTAGCTCCACTACACCCCCGCATCCTCCCTTGGCAGCAAGTGACAAAGGCGTTCTGCCATTTCTATCAGATGAATTCGGATTAGCCTCGCGTTCCAAAAGTAACTTCACTATCGAGTCATGTCCTCCCGAGGCAGCAAGTGATAGAGGTGTGCGGCCATTGCTATCAGGTGAATCCGGATCGACCTCGTGTTCCAGAAGTAACTTCACTATAGAGTTATGTCCTCCCGAGGTAGCACGTGATAGAGGAGTTCGGCCATTGCTATCAGACGAATCCGGACTGGCCCCGCGTTCCAGAAGTAACCTCACTACCGAGTCATGTCCTCCCGAGGCAGCAAGTGATAGAGGTGTGCGGCTATTTCTATCAGGTGAATCCGGATCGACCTCGTGTTCCAGAAGTAACTTCACTATAGAGTTATGTCCTCCCGAGGCAGCAAGTGATAGAGGCGTTCGGCCACGGCTATCAGACGAATCCGGACCGGCCCCGCGTTCCAGAAGTAACCTCACTACCGAGTCATGTCCTCCCGAGGCAGCAAGTGATAGAGGTGTTTGGCCATTTCTAACCGGTGAATCCGGACTGACATCCTCGCGCTCAAGAAGTAGCTCCACTACACCCCTATATCCCCTCAAAGCAGCAATTGATGCGGGTGTTCGGCCATTGCTACTGGATGAATTCGGATTGATATCTCCGCGTTTTAGAAACAGCTGCACCAAATCCTCTCGCCCCCGTTGGGCAGCATACAATAGCGGTGTGATGCCATAGCGATCCGGTAAATTGGGATTGACATCCCGGCTTTCCACAAGCAACTTCACTACACCCTCGTGGGCACTCAAAACAGCGTGTAATAGAGGTGTTCGGCCATTGTTATCTGGTAAATTGGGATCGACATCCCAGCTTTCCAAAAGGAGCCTCACTAGATTCTCTTGCCTCTTTGGGCAGCATACAATAGCGGTGTTATGCCATAGCGATCCGGTAAATTGGGATTGACATCCCGGCTTTCCACAAGCAGCTTCACTACACCCTCGTGGCCCCTCGAAACAGCGTGTAATAGAGGTGTTCGGCCACAGTTATCTGGTAAATTGGGATTGACCTTCCTGTATCCTAGAAGAAGCTTCACCGCACCTTCATTCCCCCACTCCGCTGCAAGAGAGAATACTGTGCGACCGTTCGGAGTAACAGCATTGGGATCGATATCTTCCTGCTCGAGAAATAACTTCACTACGCCGCCATTCCCATGTCTCACAGCCCATATTAACGGTGTTTCCCCCGTAGAATCGCAGCCATTCACGTCCCATCTTTTCATCTCCAGCATGGCGATCACAATTTCTTCAATCCCCCAAAATGCCATGCTGTGTAAACCGCTAATTCCCAAGACAATTCCACCTAAGCGCGGGCGACGTATCCCCTTTCGCCAGAGAATAGCGGCGGATACGTGATCCTCGTATCCGGCAAGAAGTCGCAACGCCTGAGATTTCACTGCCTCGGTCAATTCCTTAGCCGCATGAGTCGCCCAGAAACAGGCTGCATATTCAAGAAACGGTGCTATGGCCAGAACCTGCTCGACATTTGGCAGAAGCTCCCGGGCCGAGTGACAGATTAAATAGGTGAGGCAGATTTCGGCCATCATGGAATGAGCAGTGGCAAACAGGGTTAGATATTCTCCCAGATACTCCTGAAGTGTGTGATGCAGGAGACGGACTGTTGAAGCCACTTCGTCAACTGTGACAAGACCAAAGGTGCAGTCCAGAATGGTCCGTATCGAAGGGACATTGTGACTGTTAAAATCTGCCCCCAATTCTACCCCCAGTGCATGGCCCAACTCCAATGATTCCAAGGGCCGCTCAGAATGGGAGACCCACATCAGCACTTCCATTCCAAGCTTCGATTTGCTTTCACCCTGCTGTCTTATCCTACCCAATGTCGCTTTGTATGCTTCTTGCAAACTGTGGCCTTTGGCCATCTTATGAAGTGCTTGTCTCTTCCGATGAAGAGTCGGCGCTGCAAGTATTGCATCCATATTGAGGCGGACAAGCAAAAAGCTTTGGACACTATTAGCCTAGCCTGTGGGATTCAACATCTCGGGGGGATACATACATTCCCGAGATCCTTTTTGGGATAACGCTGAGTATATCGGCTCGAAATTCCTCACCCATTACACTTGCGTCTAGGTCCTCTTCCAATCTCTTCTCAATATATATCCTTATATCGGTTGGGGTTGGGCTTATTCGAACCATATCGGTATTTGCAGGGAAACAGTCGTCCACCTCCTTTCGAATCTGCGGCCGTCCGGTAAGAAATAACCGCGCGTTTGGGCATTCGCGGACAACGCGCTGTAGAGATTTCCAGAGATGCGCCCTGTGCTGTGTAGGGAACTCATCTAAAGCGTCGATGCAAATAAAACCACGCTTCAAACGTGGTAGGTATTTGGTGAGCATATCGAGGATCTCGGGAAGCCGGAGTCCGCAACCGTCAACCTGTGTTTTTGAATCATCAAATGCCTTCTGTACTTCATCCGGCATCTCTGCCAATGCTCCGACAACCTGCCTCAACACCGACCCCAATACAGTGCTCGCAGATTGCACATTCCGAGCGCCGAAGTCGCAATAGACATAGGCAACGGCCACGCCGCCTTCACCAGTCCCCTTGGAAAGCGTATCTATGACAAGAGAGCTGTGCAGTTTTAGCATTGCACGCTTTTGGGGGGCTACAAATATTCATACCTGATATACGTCTTGCCAGCCCCCGGGTCACCATAACATAATAGGACAGGCTTCGCGGCACGGCCCTCCGCCTTGCGCCAAATAGAAAAGCTTTGATTAGAAAGCAGCCAGTCTCCAACTCCATCCGCCCGGATATCACGCACAGCCTGGTGCTTCTCCCGCGATGCCAGCGGAGATAGCCACTCCAGAACCTGGCGTTTCTGATGGGGTATGGATATATTGAATTCAGTCCTGTTGTTACTGTTTATGACATTCCCACAGTCCCTGCTATTCTCGTAGGTCACTCCTGGGTTCCGGTGTATCGCTCGGTCCATATCTGCTCGGATGTCGAATTTCTAGCTGATATTTGTGGTCCAAATTTGTTGTTGAAATCTATCGCTTAGGCGAGGGGGGGGGTGAGTATAATATTGAAGTAGGGTGCGGCACGGTAGCAGACAGATGAATCTCAAAGGAGTCGCCTTGGGAAGATGGGAAATCTCTTTCTTTCTCCGCTGGGGTTACACAGGGGTGAGCCTCACCAGGGCGGTTCGGGGATCTGTGCCGGAAATTTTCTTTGGGCACAAAAATGTTGTCATATAGGCAGGAGGCTGCACTGGACCGCACAAATAGTTGCCTCTCCTACGGTAGTAAGGACATACGCCGTATGAAGAAGCACATTTTCCTCTTGTCTTTTCTCAACTGAGGGCTGAGTTTGCTGAGTTTTCCCTGTGTATCCGGGGGATTCCGGCTCACTATTAGCACATTTTTTGTCGTATTCGATGTCATTCTGCAGTACCGGTATGGAGGGGTACAGTACGTGTACTCGAGTACCGGTAACTGTATTGTAAAAGTTTCCTAGCGAATCCTTTCTTTTAGCGATACGGGTAATTTCTCCTTTGGAGTGTGGGCCTAACAAGATTTCGGGACGGAACTTGCTGTACTCGTACTCGTACATACAGTAGCCGGAGATCTTGCTTCGGGAGTTGATAGGAGTTAGAACGAAGGGTCATCGAAATGTGCTGGGGCCTGGTGGCGATACTGCAGGGAGATCACGTGCTTACCGCTATTTTCCAAACGGAAGAGATTTTGTTCTTCGGGAGAGAGGGTTCTTAGGCCAGTGATTTTCTGGCCAGGGAGTAAAGGGAGATCCCTGACAGACTGCCGTCTGTCAGCCCGTTTCCTTGGGGCTTCTGAAGGCTTCTCCTGCGCGCCTGACAATTCGCCCAAGGAGGATTAAAGTTGGCATAGTCTGTGGACTCGTACGGTATAGGAAGGCTTGACTATTATGTGCATTCATCCATCACCTTCCAGCGGCGCAGGGATACAGGGACCTACTACTAATAGCCCACATGCATTATCTTTCACCGCCCTAGGAAATTCGCCGTCCAACAACCGCGGACTAGAAGGGGGGAACTACAGTGCCGTACCGTGCTTTGCCGGTACCGGCTCCGGGGGTGGCTGGAAATCCTTCTAGCTCTGATGCGATTGCCTCCCGCGCTTTGGAACTCCAACTACCGGTGCCAGTGCCAATATGATAGCAACTCTACCCCTCTCGTAGCGGTAACCACTTGCCAACCCATCCTAGACCAAGAGGCCTCACCATGGACTGTACTACGATGAACCTCTTTGAACCGTACACGTGTATAGCACAGCCTAGACCCGTGCTAGCGTAGTGAGGCTTAATCCGTGATTTCCCCGCCGAGAGAGGCTACTCGAGCATGGTATGGCGACTGATAAGTGAAATGCGGTCCCGGCATTCATACCGTGCTGTGCTGTGCTGCACCCTAGTATTACCATCGTGCAATAAATTGATTCCCTGCCATTTCAAAGTGCAAGATAAATTAGGCTACCGCCCAGGCAGTGCTCCTTGTGCTGCTCTATAATACCTATCGGTGAACTTTGTCCCTCGTTAGACAGACTAGCGACCCCCAAGCCAATTTAGATTTACATCCCCCACCACTATGCCCCCCCCGATAACTCTACGGCACGGTGCGGTAACTGAAGAGCTTCTAATTGAGACATTCGGCGCATACTTTTTTTGTTCAAAACTCTCGGATACAAATTCTAAGCCAAAATTCCTGGCTTCCCGGGGTGCACAGATATAGTTTGTGCAAGATGGCGGCTTGAAATTTCTGGAAAAGTGTTAAATGTCTCCAATCTCGAATCCAGTTACATGCCTGTATTGTCGGACATGTTGATGGCCTGCGGGTGGATTACGGCCACTTGCTCGGACAGCTTTGGTGACGCGGTTGATGGGTTTCTAGCATGCATATGTATAGGCCCCCATCTGTGATAGCAATCAACAGGGGGGAGCTCAACACCCAACCGCAGGGCTCTCTAGCAGTATCATACAGCATTATACTATGCGTTTGCCAAAGCAGAAAGTGTAGATTGTCCCCCCAAAGCCGCTGAGCCCCCACTGTGGGATTAAGCTTGCAACGCAACACCTGACGCCATTCAACCCCAACCAGACTTTCGTGGCATACCCGTACCGTTACAGACCGGGATTCGACTACCGTGCTGGGGGGGTGGGCAGAGAAAAACCGGGAAGTAAAATAAAATACTTAGCCTCCGACTCGAGCATAGGATCCAAAGTAAATTTATTTTCCGATACTTTCGTGGAGTATAAGCTACTCTGGGGGGACTGGGTTGGGATTTTGGTACGAAGCGGTGGTTGCTGGGCACAGTAAGGCTTTTACCCACCTTTCTATTTTAGCCGCTACCGGCATACCGGTAGTGCTCGTATAACTTAGGTATGCCCTCCCACAACACACACACTTCATCGCGCCTCCATTATCACCCACAGCCTGATGGGAACGAGGCTACCCATAGTATAATCTGCCATTATGTTCCGCCTCGCTACAGTATTATGGTCCTACTCATGTGGCTGGGCAGTGGCTGAGTAGATGTGCATTTTAGAATCAGTGTACGTCCCACTCGGTGCACTATCCAATCCTAGCCGACTGCAATCAACCGCCGTCCGACCGGGGCTAGAAGCACTTGTTAACGAAGCTCCAAGCTCAACTTTCGCCGGATAATCAAGACTCCTACTCCTCAAGTGCCTTTGACGACACGTTCCGGAGTCTGACTCGAACAGTGCGGATGTCGTCAAGGACCACCTCCGTAATCGGTTTGTCTAACCATGCCGGGCAACCGATAAAAGTGTCGTGGGGTGAGCGCCGCCAACGCAGAAGGCTCCCCGCACATGGGCCGCTTCCAGAGTCGGTATCATGGGCAACCGGTTTATGGGAAGAAATGCGGATACCTGCCGTCAGTACTCTGCACACCAGAGAACAATTAATCAAAGTACATCTTGTGTATTCTAGCGATTCAATAATTAGCACTGTAACTTGGCTCGTCTCACTCTCTGGGGAGAGAAACTCCCTTTCCGCGAGTAGTATCATCCTACTATCTACCCCTATGCTATCCTACATTCTTCATGGGGGATTTACCTATCCTTAGGAACAAGGGTCACTACCGTTAATTCAGCTATATACCTAGTGTTGAATTTGAGGTGCCTTGTGCCATGCCGCTGCGCCCAATACGACATGATGAAATAGCAGAGTGGAGGAGGATCAACTCAATATAGCAGTTTGGCACAATTCAACTGTGAGGAATGGGTGAACTATTGTTTCTACCATTACCCCTCGTGGGGGTAGTTATAGCTTCATAGAGCTTGCTTACCGCAAAGCTTTTCGATCTTGGGATTCATTTTGCGGATGGTTTCCCCCTTTCGCCTTCTCGTTTTCTCCCTTTTTGTCCCCTTTTTCTCCTATCTTGTTGCATCCAGTACCCGTTGTTCCCGGGCACAATAAAGTGCAGTGCCCGGTGCGCGGATATGGAGCCTTGTGCCCTGGGGCAAATTCTCACGAAGTGTCAAACCATATACAGTAAGAACCGGAGTACCATGAGAACTACAATGCTTGACCATCACGCTAGCACGCTAAAGCTACCTCCCTTGGTACCATTTCCATTATTTTTCTTTGTCTTTGTCTCTCCGGAGGGTTGAAAGTGTTTTCCCAAGTGATCCCCGGTCTTCTTCCGAAGAGAGGAATTGGAGAGATCCAAGCGTGAGGTTCAAATACTCCAACCCCCGCAGTACTTTTCGCAGGTATCATACTACGTGTTGGCCTAATGGCATTGTGATAGAAGACCTAAATATTTCTCCCACTTTGCTCCGAATCAATGCAGCTCTCCTATCGCCAGAGTACCGTACGCCCACCGGAAGACTCCCGGGGTCACGGGTAAACTTGGGCTTGAGTTACTTCTTCCATCCAAATTTTTGCCCGATCATATTATCCCCTATTCATATTTCCTTAGAGATTCCTTGCCAACTTCGATATCACCGCGAATATGCAGACCTAATTTACATCAGCCCCACATACGATCACTCGTCTGATAATAATTTCCCAACACTAACGCAGTTTTGAATTCCCGGCGAGTTAGCTTTTCTACGCTAACCTGGCCTGGCAAAATCTAGTGTTTACCGATCCCAAATTGCCTTCCGGACATGAGGAGATTGAGCCAGCAGCTTTCCTCACCCAATAGAGGGTGGAGTGACCTATCATGATCACTGATGAAGATGGATGGAGAGCAGTAGTAAACGAGGCAATACAAGTGGGATAACGATGGACTCAATATGCAAGAAAGTGAGGAAGGATGGTGAAAGAACGGGTGATCGATGATCAATGATCTTCGTCTGAACTTCTAGCTGAGGACAGAACTGGAGAAATATATCTCCAAACCAACAACAACTCTAGAACTCCGAAGAAACACCACGAACACAAGAAACACCATCCTGACGAACCATGATCCCCCATACTCTGCAACAAAAATCCAGGACTCTCACGAACCTCCGGCAAAGAACCATGAGCCAAGAAGCATAAGGAATGAAGTAAAACGAATCCCCATGTCCGACGCCCTATGGCAACGGGTATCAACGCTAACAACAGAAAACCCAACACCTAAGCCCTACAAGCGCAAACCGTCTATCCGCCAAACTATGATACCAACCCACATGCCCGATAGGCAATCCAACAATCAAGCAGCGCAAGTCCACCACCTCGTCAGATGCCATTCCATACGGAACCCCATCAGAAATTCTGAAGTCACCTTTTACTCCGAATTTGTGCAAAAACGAAGTTTTCAACAACATCGCTGAACACTTCCTTGTTGAAGAAACATAAAAATTCTAGGATTTTTCACTGGCCAGAAAAAACCCCTCTTAGACGTATTCATGCAGCAGCGCGGATGGCGAATCGGGGGGTTGAGCCGACTACCGTCGGAGCGTGGGCGGGTGTAGAGCAAACATCTAACGAAAACGTTTCAGTTGGTATTACACTTTACTGTTAGGAGTGCACTCGGAGAGGTGGATGGTTAGGGATATATCAATCAATTGGTGTATATACGCAATTCTGGATGGGGGGGTACCATAGATCACCTTTCGAGCTTATAAAAAACAACCTAAAAGGCGCCAAGTTTGTTGAGTTCGGTGCAGCGCTGTAATTGCCTGGGCGCTCAGATCTCGTTTGACTCGTTCGAAAAGAGAGACACCGCAGCGGTGCACCGACGTTTCTAGAACAGGATATGCTTTACAAAACTGTTGCTTGTCATGTCCTGCGCAACACGGTTAAAAAAAAAACTGACCGGGAGAAGGGAGGAAATGAATTGGTGGTGGAGGATCACAAGAAGTAGCATGTTAGTAAGTGATTGCGAATAGCGTGGGGATTGAATCCCCACTGCATCCTCCACCCGTCCTGATCCAACGCAACCTTCCATTTCCACAATACCTAAGTTACTTTATTGAACTGATATCGCGCACCTGATACAGGCGCTAGCTGGTAATGGACTTTTATCCGCCATATTGGCAAACGCCTTTCCTCGGTCCTTCCAAGTGCAGTACATTCATGGGAGAAACCTTAGACGTGCGGGGCCCCAATTGATTCGGGGCCGGATATCTGCCTGATGGATAGTAACCGTATAAGCAAGGAATGCGCATATGGGCACGAAATGGTGGGAAGTGGTGGTTGTAGCCAGTGTTCCCAACGGGCTAGGCCAGTGATAGGCCGTAGGCTGGGCCAAGGCAGACCGCTCTGACGATGAGCCTAGGCGGATATAGGCCGAACTCAACCGGCCTGCCGAAGCCTATCAGGCCTGGTAGGAGCCTATAGGCCTGTAAGTGGGATTTTTAGAGCTGATTGTTTTAAGAGTGGCTAGATTCCTTACAACTTTCATTGTGATTTATTATTTTATCTCTATCCTTAGTTGTTGGTTGAAGTATGATAACTATGCGATTACCGATCCACAACCAGCTCAAAGAAGTCCAGGAAATCTACCTCCAGATTCTCCAACGCAGTCCTATCTCACAATCCTTCCTTCCGATTCAGTTTCTTCGGCAGGAATCCATCAGTGAATGCGCCCACTATGGTTGGCCAAGTCCTATTAGACCCCGGGGGTTTTCATCAATCACGAGCAAATCCATATTACTACCCGCACGTAGGATCAGTGCCTAATACTATTAGTGATCTTACTGATACTCGTTCTATTCTGTTAAACACCAGTGCGTGGAATTTGCATAGGGACTATATAACTTACGGTTCTCCCCCGGGAGTAACTCGGACTAGTTTAGTGGAATGGGACATGAGCCGAATGGAAATCAAGGATCTGAGGGGGTTGTAGGCCCGTATTCATAGGCTGGGCCCGGCTTGGCTAGGCCATATAGGCTGGGCCGGCCTATCAGGTGGCAGGTACTTAGCCTATACGGCCTATAGCTGGGCCCGGCCAGGCCAGGCCCAGGCTTTTCAAAGCCTGCAGGCTCCGGCCGGGCTAAATCCCCCATAGTTGTGGCAGGCCGGGCCCGGCTTCGGTTCAGCCTGGCCTATCTGGCCCGTTGGGAACACTGGTTGTAGCTCTTCGTGTTGTCATGCTCGTGATGTCGGTGGATATAATACCGCAGAGCATTAGAGAGTGTCCGTCTATAGGTCTGACGGGCAGCTGGAAGGGCCGCACGAAGGCAAACAGATGGAACGGTGCTGCAAGGGGAGTGGGTTCCCGGGAACTGTTGGTCTTGCATGTCATAACGGGATTTGTGTTATTATGGACGGACACTGTCTACTGATATGATACACAAGGAATCCCATACGAAGAGAATCTCTATCAAAAATACAAGTAGAAAAGGAAAGACATGTATCGTACAGATAAGATTATAAAACACCGAAATCTAACCAAAACTGAAATGTCAATTACCGCCAAGCGCCGTGGATGGCGTGAAATAATTCTCCAGTGTCCCCATACCCGTGGTATATTAAAAACGCAAAAAGTAGGAAAATGAATAACAGGATCAGAGTAAAGAAAAAAGGGAACGCCAACCAATAACAAGGAGGAATTGGGGGGGGAGGAGCCGAGGGTGCACGCGATCGGTTAGATGGGTGCTGTTGAAGTATCATAGTAGAGATTGCCCCTGAGGAAGCGGGGATGAGAGAGGACTAGGGATAGGGGCTTTAGGGGGAGGATCAACCGCTGTAGGCAAAGCAGCAACCTCCGTTACCGTGAGTGGATCCGATATATCCCGGGGTGAATCATTCTGCTCAGCGACAGAGGGTGGCATTGGGTTACTGTTTTTCAAATGATTCGCCACTGGAGATTCTAGATTCCAATAATAGCTTCCCTAAACTATTTCTCCCTTTCATGGTGGTATATGGCAGGAGTGTTCGCCCACCGTTATCCAATGAATTGCGGTTGACTTCCATGCGTTCCAGAAGTAACTTCACTATAGAACCATGTCCCCCCGAGGCAGCAAATGATAGGTGTTCGGTCATTATGGTCCGGTGAATCTGGATTGACCTCCTTGCGTTCCGGAAGTAACTTCACTATAGAACCATGTCCCCCCGAGGCAGCAAATGATAGGTGTTCGGTCATTATGGTCCGGTGAATCTGGATTGACCTCCTTGCGTTCCAGAAGTAACTTCACTATAGAGTCATGTCCTCCCGAGGCAGCAGATGATAGGGGTGTTTGGCCATTATGGTCCGATGAATCTGGATTGACTTCCATGCGTTCCAGAAGTAACTTCACTATAGAGCCATGTCCCCCCGAGGCAGCAAATGATAGGGGCGTTCGGCCATCTTTGTTCGGTGAATCTGGATTGACGTCCCCGCGTTCCAGAAGTACCTTCACCATAGAGCGATGTCCTCCCGAGGCAGCAAATGATAGGGGCGTTCGGCCATCTTTGTCCGGTGAATCTGGACCGACGTCCCCGCGTTCCAGGGGTACCTTCACCATAGAGTGATGTCCTCCCGAGGCAGCAAATGATAGGGGTGTTCGGCCATCTTTGTTCGCTGAATCTACATTGACATCCCGGCGTTTCAATACACCTTCGTGTCCTTTCGAGGCAGCATATGACAATGGCGTCCGGCCCCCGCTAT
>LN890995.1:405008-415432 GCA_900010015.1 Tuber aestivum | reverse complement strand
CCCGAGGCAGCAAATGACAGGGGTGTTCGGCCATTGCTATCCGACAAACAGGGGTTGATATCCATGTGTTCCAATAGGAGCTTTATTAGATTCTCTTGCCCCCATCTGGCGGCAGACAAAAGCGGTGTTAGGCAATTAATATCTGATAAATTGGGATCGACATCCCGGCTTTCCACAAGCAGCTTCACTACACCCTCGTGGTCCCTCGAAACAGCGTGTAATAGAGGTGTTCGGCCCTCATTATCTGGTAAATTGGGATTGACCTTCCTGTATCCTAGAAGAAGCTTCACCGCACCTTCATTCCCCGACTCCGCGGCAAGCGAGAGTACTGTGCTGCCGTCCGGAGTAACAACATTGGGATCGATATCTTCCTGCTCGAGAAATAGCTTCACTATGCTGCTATTTCCATGTCTCACAGCCCACATCAACGGTGTTTCACCCCTAGAATCGCAGCGATTCACGTCCCATCCTCCCATCCCCAGCATGGCGATCGCAATCTCTTCAATCCCCCAAAATGCCATGCAGTGTAATCCGCTAATTCCCCTGAGTGCCGCAGGCCAGTAGAAGTGACCCCAGTACCTGCCCCATATCTTCCTTCGCAAGGGAATGGTAGCAGATACATGGTCCTCGTATCGGTCAAGGAGTCGCAATGCCTGAGATTTCACTGGCTCGGTCAATTCCTTGCCTGCATGGGCTCCCCAGAAACAGACCGCATATTCAAGGAAGGGTGCTGTCTCTAGGGCATTCTCAGGGTTTGGCGGGAGCTCCCGTACTGAGCGGCAGTTTAAGTAGTCGAGGCAGATTTCGGCCATCATCGAGTGGGCAGTGGCAAACAGGGTTGGATGTTCTCCCAGATACTCCTGAAGTGTGTGGTGCAGGAGACGGACTCGTGAAGCCTCTTCGTCAACTGTGACAAGACCCAAGGTGCAGTCCAGAATGGTCCGTACCGAAGGTACATTGTGAGTGTTAAAGTCTTCCCCCAGTTCTACCCCCAGCGCATAGCCCAACTCTCGCGAATTCAAGGGCCGCTCAGAATGGGAGACCCACATCAGTGCCTCCATTCCAAGCTTCGATTTTCTTTCACCCTGCTGTCTTATCCGACCCAATGTCGCGTTGTATGCTTCTTGTAAACCGTGGCCCTTGGTCATCTTATGTAGTGCTTGTCTCTTCTGATGAATAGTCGGCGCTGCAAGGATTGCATCCATATTGATACAAACAAGAAGAAAGCTTTAGACACTATCAGCCTAGTCTGTGGAATTCAATATCTCGGGGGGATACATACATTCCCGAGATCCTTTTTGGGATAACACTCAGTATATCGGCTCGCAATTCCTCATCCATTACACTTCCGTCTAGGTCCTCTTCCAATCTCTTCTCAATATATATCCTTATATCGGTTGGGGTTGGGCTTATTCGGGCCATATCGGCATTTGTAGGAAAACAGTCCTCCACTTCCTCTCGAATCTGCGGCCGTCCGGTAAGAAATAACCGCGCGTTTGGGCATTCGCGGACAACGCGCTGTAGAGATTTCCAGAGATGCGCCCGGTGTTTTGTAGGGAACTCATCCAGAGCGTCGATGCAGATAAAGCCCCGCTTCAAACGTGGTAGGTATTTGGCGAGCATATCGAGGATCTCGGGAAGCCGGAGTCCGCAACCGTCAACCTGCGTTTTTCCATCATCAAATGCCTTCTGTACTTCATCCGGTATCTCTGCCAATGCTCCGACAACCTGCCTCAACACCGATCCCAATACAGTGCTCGCAGATTGCGCATTCCGAGCGCCGAAGTCACAATAGACATAGGCGACGGCCACTCCGCCTCCACCAATCCCCTTGGAAAGTGTATCTATGACAAGAGAGCTGTGCAGTTTCAGCATTGCACGCGTTTCAGCGACTACAGAGGTTCATACCTGATATACGTCTTGCCAACCCCCGGGTCACCATAACATAATAGGACAGGCTTCGCGACCCGGTCCTCTGATGTGCGCCAAATAGAAAAGCTTTGACTAGAAAGCAGCCAGTCTCCCACTCCATCCGCCCGGATATCACGAACAGCCTGGTGCCTCTCCCGAGATGCCAACGGAGATAGCCACTCCAGAACCTGGCGTTTCTCATCGGGTATGGATATATTGAATTCAGTCCTGTTGTTACAGTTTATGACATTCCCACAGTCCCTGCTATTCTCGTAGGTCGCACCCGGGTTCTGATGTACCGCTCGGTCCATATCTTCTTGGATGTCGAGTTTCTCGCTGACATTTGTGGCCTGCCGGTATACCGGCATTTGTTATTGAAATCTGTCGCTTGGGCAAAGCCAGGGTGGGCACCGAAGTACGGTACGGCACGGTATGATAGCAGACAGACTGATCTAGAAAGGCGTCGCCCCGGGAAGATGGGAAATCTCTTGCCACGTCGGGGTTACACAACGGTGGGTGTCACCAGGCGGTTAAGCCCGATTCGGATATCTGTGCCGTAAAAATTCTTTCAGGACAAAAGTGCCGCCACCCCAGCAGGAGGCAGCAGACTTACATCGTTGCCTCGCCAAGTAACTGTACCATACCAATAGAAAAGTGCCTCGCCCTTTCGTTCTACCTCAACTGAGGGCTGAGTTTGAGTTCTCCCCGTGCAGCCGAGAAGGCGAATTCCGCCTCGCTATCAGCGAATTCCCCTCATATTCGAGGCCTTTCTACTGGTATGAGGGGTACGAGTACTTGTAGCCGGTAATGTAAAAGCTCCCTAGCGAATCTTTGCTCCTTAGCGATAATTCTAGTTTTAGCATAGGGGCCGTATAAGGTTTCAGGACAGAACCTACATACGGTGGCCAGAAATCTGCTACGGATGTTTATAGGAGTTAGAACGAAATGTCATCGAAACTTACATGGTTTGCAGGGATGTTTTTTTTTTTGCATGCTTGTTTGCCTAGGAGGGGCCTAGTGGCTGTTGAGGAGATTACGCACTTATCTTCCAAAAGAAGAGATTTTGTTTTTCAGGACAGTAGGTTTTTAGGAGATTTTCAGCATAGTTTTCCCGGGGAGTAAAGGGGGATCCCTCCCAGGCTGCTGTCTGTCTAGCGCTTTCTTTGTGGTCTTCTGCAGGCTTCCTTGCGTGTTTTTCTATCATGCTCTACTTGGCCATCTATAAAGTATTCGGACGACCTAGCATTATTAGCACGTGTCTAGGTGCCAAGAGTCCGAATACTTTTTAAATGGCCAAGTAGTAGTGCGCGGATACAGGGACCTCCCAACCTACATGTTCTCGTATCGCTTTTCACCACTCTATCAGATTCGCAGTTCATCAACCGCGGACCGGAGGAGGGGAACAGTACAAGTACCATACCGTACTGTAGCAGTATTCTAAAAGTACGCTTCCAAAAAGTTCCGTACGGCAACGGTTTTTACACCAAATATAGCTAAAAATGACCATTTTCAACATGACAGCCCCCAACAAGATCTCCTTGAAAACATTTAGAATTTTGATGCCAGTTAGGGGATCACTTGTCACTTAACCTCTGAAAATAGTGAGTAAGAATAGTTGGAATTGGGCTTATGATTCATAATTGTATCAGCCTTTGTGAAAGTGACCTGAAATTTTGTATGGGGGCTCCATACAAAAAGGTACATGGCAATAGCATACCGCACACTTAACCAAAGTTTTCTCTATGGGTTCTTGATTTCCAAGAGCTCTGTAAGATTTTCTCTATTATCCATGGGTCAGGCAATACAGTATGAAAATTTGGGGAGTTTTTATTGGCATTAGTATTGATTGAGCAAGGTGTGAAAATGGATGCTTTTGGTGTAAAAAGGCCACCGTACGAAACCTTTTGGTATAGTACTTTAGTACCGGCTCCGGGGGTTGCTGAAAACTCCTTTAGCTATTATGATACTGTAATTCCGCGCTTTGGTCCTCTAACTACCGGTATGGTACGGTACTTGTGCCGGTATGATAACACCTCTCTCCCCAGTATCAGCCACTCGGCAACTGACCGCGAACCAAGAGGTCTCCCCAGAGGCCATACCGGTACTACGATGAACTCCTTCAAACCATATTACGCATCCCAGATACGCCCTGATTCAGTAGGGCTCAATCCATGATTCCCCGCCAAGACTAACTTACCCGAATACAGGTGGGGGCAACCCATAAAGTTAAATGGGTGCTGGCAATCGGATCGTGCTGTATTGCACCGGTACTGTACCCTAACACAGGCGGGGGGTCAACGAACAGACCAAACAAAACCACTATTCGCCAAGACGATTTTGGTGTATTGTTCGCTGAACCCCCCTGTTCGTTGAGCCCCCGTCCATTTTAGTGTTATTATACCGTACCGGTAGCACCGGTACTAGTAGTTGTACAGTAAATTGATTCTCTGACACCGAAGGGTGTAAGATAGGTTACACCTCACGCCACTCCCCTTGTGCTACCGTACTCTAGCAGTACTAGTAGGTGTACTTTTTCCCTTCGTAAGCTGAGCAGCGACCTTGCCAAGTCAATTTAAGTTAATATCCCCCACTACCCCCCCCGATAACTCTACCGTGGGGGGGGGGGCAGTTTCTGATTGACACATTCGAGGTGTACAGTTGTACTGAATCCGATTTGCATACCTGTACTACCGGTAGTACAGTACCTGTATTGACGGACATGTCGATGGCCTCAGGGTGGATTACGGCCAATTGTTGGGACAGCCTTGGTTACGCAGATGATGGGTTTCTGACATGCATACCCCTCCACATCCAAACCCCAGGTGTCTCTGACAGCCTGATACTACCGGTATGATATGTGTTTGCCAAAGCAGAAAGTGTAGATTGCCTCCAAATCCGCTAAACTCCCGGTGCCGAACAACGCCCACAACGCAACACAGACACTAACCAACCCCAACCAGGGCCTCGTGGCATACTCGTCTCGTGCAGATAAGGGTTCGGTATTACTCGACTACCGGTACGGCAGGATGGACGGGGAAAAAAAAAAAGTAAATAAAATAAAATAAATACTTACTCTCCGAGTGGCGTACGGGGGCAATTTTATGCACTTCAATGGAGCATAAGTTGATGGTGGGGGGGGCTGGTTGGGGGTTCGGTACGAAGCGGTGGTTCCTATGCACTGCAGGTGGAGCATTTACCCACCTTCTGTTTGGGCCGGTATCGGCGTGGACACCACCACACACACTTCATTACACTTCCCTTATCACTCACAGCCTAGTAGAAACAAAACTAGGCACCACCGCAAGGCTATGGCTGAGTGCGCTAACTAGGCTCCCGGCTCAATCTTCACTGAATAATCGCCAGTCGTACTCCTAAATTGTTTCTGGCAACACGTTCCAAAGTTTGATTAGAAAGTGCGAGTGTCAGCTCCGGAATCACTATGTCTAACCTTACCGGGCAACTGATAAAAGAATCACGAGATGAGTGCTGCCAAGGCAGAAGGCTCTCGGCTCAGGGGCAGATTCCAGGGTTGGTATCATGGGCAGCAAATTTATGGGAAGAAATGCAGATGCCCATCGTGAATACTCTACACTCCAGAGAACAATTAATGGAAGTACCTATTGTGTAGTATTCTAGGGATTCAATAATTAGTAACTCCGCTCCCTTCTCTGTCTGGAGAGAGGAAACCCCTTTCCCTGAGTAGTGCCATCCTACTATCCATCCCCATGCCACCCCACATCCCTCATGAGGGCATTTACCCACCCCATGGAACAAGTGTCGCCACCCTTAATGCGGTGATCTACCTATTTTTGCATTTGAGGTGCCTTGCACCATACTGCTGTGCCCAGCACGGCACTACATAATAGCAGAGCGAGGGATATCAACCCAATGAGACCGTTTGGCACAATTCGATTGTGAGAAATTGGTGAACCATGGTTTCTACCATTATTCCTCATGGGGGTAGTGATAGCTTCACGGGGTTGCTTGCCTGAGATTTTTGATATTGTGCTCTATCCCGTGGACTTTTTTTCCACACTTCCGACTTTTTGTTTTCTCCCTTTTGTGCTCTTTTTCTCCTATCTTATTGCATCCGGTATGCGTTTTGCCCGCGCACAATAAAGTGCAGTGCCGTGCCCGAGCCGCGGACATGCCAGTGGAGGCTTGTGCCCTGGCACAATTTCTCCTCACGAAGCGTCAACCCGCATTAGATATATTGTGGGAACCGGAATACCACGAGAACTGCAATAATTGACCATCACACTACCATTTTAGAGTTTTCCTTCTCCATAAAGCCTCCAGTACTTCTCTTGGTATTTGTCCCGCTGAAAGTATTTTCCAAATTGATTCCTTCCGAAGAGAGGAATTCGAGACATCTTACCGGTAGCGTCAGGTTCAATTATTCCAATCCTTGCAGTACTCTTTGCAGGCGGTACCGATGGACAAGTTTCCTCCCAATTTTGCTCCAAATCAATCCAGCTCTCCTGTCACCGAGTACGCTGGCCGGAGAACTTCCGGGGTCACGGGCAAACTTGGGCTTTTGTTGCCTCTTCCACCCAGATTTTTTTGCACTGTCATATTAGCTCCTCTTTATATTTTCCTCGAGATTCTTTGGAAATGTCGATGTCCCCGCTAACATGCAGACCTAAATCCCCTTCATATGAAATCACTCGTAATGTAATGGTTTTCGACACCAATACAATTTTGAATGACTGGTGGTTTGGCTTTTCTGCGGTAACTCAGCCGTGTCTAGTGAGAGCCACTGTTTTATGTTCTTTACCTATCTCACCAACTGAAGCAAATTGAAGGAGACACCTCATCCTGCCTGCCATTTGACGTGGTGACTTATGACCACGATGCTGTGGAAGCCCACGACCTCCTCAAGACGGCTAGAAAACCGTCACTACCCCCAACAGTAGGCACACTGGTCACTACACCCTAAGTCCCAATACAAAAAGCAACTGCCTCGACCATTTTTCTTTTTTGGTTATGTTCTAAAGTTGAGTAGTTATCACTCCGGACTATGAAGAACTGGGAGCGAAGCTCCCAAATCCGTGCGACTTACATCCCAGAGGTTACTCCACCAGTGCTCTCTAATCAGAAGTTCCGGATCCGACCCTGTCACCATTAGGAAAAACCCCCGTACTCATTTAACTCATTGTTCATAGGCAATTCCAACAAGATATTCGAATCATGCGTGGGAGGCTATCGGTAGATGAAGGTGAGTCCTAAGAACTCGAAAGTATGCAAAAACCGCCTGGGCTGCCATGGGCTGTCTGTATTAGGTTGAAGGGCGCTGGAGACTACCATTCGCGGTGATACAGTTCCTAGGGCTTGACTATGGACATCCAAGCCTCTTGCAATTACGGTTCCCGTGTCGGCCCATAGTTACCTATAGAACACACCACCTTCTGAAGCCCGCGGCCTCCACTAGTAGGCACACGAAGTTACCTGTGATTCTTTACTATCAAGATCTGCTGCGTATAGGGCCATGAATAGCTGGGGCTCCCTACCTAGAATGCGTATCCCCTAAAGCCGCAATCGCTCATGCAAAGGAATGACCGGGTGGCAGGAGGGCAAGCTTGTTTAAACTACCAAACGCGGATCCGCATTATCATACCGAGTGGTATTATTCAAGACTGGATGGAGTGTTGCCAGGGATTGCAGGGTTAGGGTTATATAATTCCCAGCGACAGTCTGGTTGTGGCAGGGCTGGGAGATCACTAGTGGGATTTATGAAAGGAAGCTAAAAGCTACCAAGTCAATTGAGCTCCGTATGGCAGCCGGGGAGGTGCTTAGACCTCATTTGACTTAAAATGGCAGACACTACAGAAAGGCATTAGTTGTAAGTTACTCGGACCAGATGCCGGTACACTTTTTAGATGGTGGCTGGTGATGCTTTGTGCAGCGTAGTGAATGAAATGATTAAAAGTGAATAGAACAAATTGGTGGAACGTCTTTCTAAAGCGTATGGGTCTTTAATCCCTGTTACTTCCCTCCCCCCCTGACTGATCAGGAGCGGTCCTTCCTCGTTCCCGATACATTCGTTCTTTGTTTACTGATTCATCGAAACGAGAATGTAGAGCAGGGGCCACCCCACGGACCTATGCCTAATAGAATCCACAACCTCGCAGTTCGCACACTCATCCAACCAGTTTCCACCCGCATATTCAGGAGGGCTATTATTTGGCCTTGGCTGGCACACTTACAACAACAGCCTTCGCCGTGAATACTGTTTACCGATCCGAGGTAGGATATGGGCATAAAGATAGTAAAGTTGGAGCTTGGGAATGAATATAGAGATGAGCACTAAGGGACAGGGAGAGAACAGTTGTCCTCTTCATGCCACCGGGTTTCTGATCTCACAGAGTACTGTAGACCATGAGAGTGTCTGCCAATGAGCCACGAACATGGCATACTAGAGATTGCTCAGTGAAGGCGGACAGATTGGTGAATGGAGGGATAGGGTAGGGCGGGTGGAGGCATGGGGAGTTGTTGGCCGCCTTGGAATACACTTTAGAGAAACTGAGTTTACGATGATAATAGTGCTTATATTACTCTGAATAGATAATTTCTACTGATGATACTCTAGGAATATTGCGCAAGAAGAGATTCTCAATCAAATATGAAGGTAGGAAAAGAAAGACAAGTGCCACACAGACAAGATTACAACACGGATCGAAATATTAACTACCGCCACGCGCCATGGATGGCATGAAATAATTCACAAGAATCTCCATACTCGTGGTGGGTTAAAAACACAAAAAATATGATAATAGAAAGAGTTAAAGGAAAAAAAGGAAATGCTCAACTGTAGTCGGGGGCAGTAATGGGGGCGGAAAGAGGCAGGGGCGTACACGATGGATCTGGCGGAGGCCGGTGGAGTGGTGGAGGTTGCTCCATAGTAGTTGCGGAGGAAAGAGAACCAGAGACAGAGGCATCAGGGGGATGATTAACCGCTGTGGGCGAAGTAATATCTTCTGGTGCTGTGAGTGGGTGGATCACCTCTTGGTGTGAAGCATAATTGGAGATTCTGGATTCCAATAGCTTCACTATACTCTCTTGCCCGCTCATAGTTGCATATAATAGAGGATCTATACCACTATTATCTAATAAATTAGGGTTGGCATCTCCACATTCGAGAAGTTGCTCCACCACACCTACAGCGCCGCAAATGGTGGCATATGATAGCGGTGGTAGACCATCGTTATCCGGGGAATTGGGATCTACATCCCTGCGTTCTAAAAATAACTTCACGACACTTTCATGTCCTCGCAAGGCAGCGAACGATAGAGGTGGCCGGCCATCTTTATCCGATAAATTGGGGTCGACATCCCCACGCGCCAGAAACAATCTCACTACCCCTTCGTGCCCTTCCTCCGCAGCAAATGATAGGGGTGTTCGGCCATCGCGATCCGATGAGTTGGGGTTGGTGCCCCGACTCCCCAAAAACTGCTGCACCAGATCCACCCGCCCCCACTTGGCAGCATACGATAGGGGTGTAAGGCCATGACTATCCGGTGAACTGGGGTCGATATTGCGGCTTTCCACAAGTAGATTTATTAGATTTTCATGTCCCTTCGAGGCAGCATGTGACAGCGGTGTGCGACCTTTTGTATCGAGTGAATTGGGATTGACATCCCCACGTTCTAGAAGTCTTCTCACTACACCTTCGTGGCCCTTCAAGACAGCAAGTGCCAGCGGTGTTCGACCATGGTTATCTGACGAAAGTGGATTGGCACCCCCACGCTCCAGGAGTAACTCCACCATATCCTCTCGCCCACGTCCGGCAACATGCGATAAGGGCGACCGACCATCGTGATCCGGTAAATGGGGATCGATATCATCGTGCTCCAGAAGCCGCCTCGCTATAGCGTGATGTCCGCTCAAGACGGCAAGTGATAAGGGGGTTCGGCCATTGTTATCTGGTAAATTAGGATTGACGTCCCTGCATTCTAGGAGTAGGTTCACTACGGCACCGTGCCCTCTCGAGGCAGCAAATGATAGGGGTGTTCGGCCATTGCTGTCCGGTGAATTGGGATCGATACCCACGCATTCTAGAAATACCTTTACCAAGTCCTCTCGCCCCTGCTGGATAGCATACGATAGGGGTGATTGGAAATTGGAGTTTGATAAATTGGGACCGATATCCCGGCTCTCCGCAAGTACCTTTACCACACCCCTTTGCCCCCGCGAAGCACCATGCAATAGCTGCGGTCGACCACTGTTGTCCAATGAATTGGGATTGGCATTTCCGAGCATCAGAAGCAGCGCAACTAGACCCCAATGTCCTCCCTCAGCAGCAAATGATAGGGGTGTTCGGCCGTTGCTATCCGGTGAATCCGGGCTGACATCCCCGTGCCTCAGAAGTAGTTCCACCACACCGCTATGTCCTCCCGCGGCAGCAAATGATAGGGGTGTTCGGCCGTTGCTATCCCGCGAATTAAGATCGATACCCACGCGTTCTAGAAATAGCTTTACAAAATCCTCTCGCCCCCACTTGGCAGCATACGATA
>LN890995.1:383780-394298 GCA_900010015.1 Tuber aestivum | reverse complement strand
GGGGTGATAGGCAATTGGTGCCAGATAAATTAGGATCTATATCCCGGCTTTCCGCAAGCAGCTTCACTACACTCTTCTGGCCCCTCAAGACAGCATGCCATAGAGGCGTTTGGCCATCGTTATCTGGTAAATTGGGATCGACCTTCCTGTATCCTAGAAGAAGTTTCACCACATCTTCATACCCCCACTCCGCGGCAAGCGAGAATGCCGTGCGACCTTCCGGAGTAACAACATTGGGATCGATATCCTCCTGCTCGAGAAATAGCTTCACTATGCTGTTATTTCCATGTCTCACAGCCCACATCAACGATGTTTCACCACTAGAATCGCAGCCATTCACGTCCCATCCTCCCATCCCCAGCATGGTAATCGCAATTTCTTCAATCCCCCAAAATGCCATGCCGTGTAATCCGCTAATTCCCCGAACGCCCTTGACCCAGTCCTCCTCGTACATGTGGCCACAGTCCAAGCCCCACAGCTCCTTTCGCCAGAGGATAGGAGCAGATACATGGTTCTCGTATCCGTCAAGGAGTCGCAACGCCTGAGATGTCACTGGCTCGGTCAATTCCTTGGCTGCATGGGTTCCCCAGAAACAGGTTGCATATTCAAGCAACGGTGCTGTCTTTAGGGCATTGTTGAAGTTTAGTGGAATCTCCCGTACTGAGCGGCAGTTTAAATAGGTGAGGCAGATTTCGGCCATCATCGAGTGGGCAGTTACAAACAGGGCGTGATGTTCCCCGAGATACTCCTGGAGTGTGTGATGCAGAAGACGGACCGTTGATGGCCCTTCGTCTATTGCAACAAGTCCTAAAGCGCAGCCCAGTACGGTCCGTATTGGAGGTACATTGTCGACGTTGATGTCTCCCGCTCCTAATTCCACCCCCAGTGCATGACACAACTCCACCGATTTCAAGGGCCGCTCACAGTGCGAAATCCACATCAGTGCTTCCATTCCAAGCTTTGATTTGCTTCCACCCTGCTGTCTTATCCGATCCAATGTTGTGTTGTATGCTTCTTGTAATCCGTGGCCCGTAGTCATTCTATAGAGTGTTTGTCTTCTCTTGTGGATGGTCGCCTCTGCAAGGACTGCGTCCATATTGATGCAAACAAGAAGGAACCTAGAAATCATTGTTAGCCTAATCCATGGATTCTACCTCCCCTGAATAATACATACATTCCCGAAATCTTCTTGGGAATAATATTGAGAATTTCGACTCGCAACGCGCCGTCCATTGCATCCAACTCCGGGTCCCTGCTCAACCTCATCTTCAGGTACATCTCAATATCACGCTCGCTGGGGCTTATTGGAAACATCTCGGCAGTTTCAGGGAAATATTTCCGTACTTCGTCCCCTATGTGGGGCCTCCCGGTGAGGAATAGCCGTGTGTTTGGACACTCCCGGATAACGCGCTGTAAGGATTCCCAAAGCTCGGGCCGGTGCTTCAAGGGAAACTCGTCCAACGCATCAATACATATGAAGCCCCGCTCCAAACGTGGTAGGTACTTGGTGAGCATCTCAAGAATCTGGGGAAGCCGGGGTCCGCAACCGTCAACCTGTTTTTTCGCACGCTCGAACGCCTTCCGTATCTCATCCGGTATCTCTTCCAACGCTCCAACAACCTGCCTCAATAGTGATCCTAACACGGTGCTCGCAGATTGCACATTCCGAGCGCTGAAGTCGCAGTATGCATAAGTGACGGCCACACCCTCTCCATCGATCCCTTTGGAAAGTTCATCTATCACCAAGGAGCTGTGCTGTTTTAGCAGTGCACTCGCCAAGGGGGCTACAGCTGATCATACCTGATATACGTCTTGCCAACTCCAGGATCTCCATAACATAACAGGACAGGCTTCGCCGCCCCGTCCTCCGATGTGCGCCATGCAGAGAAGCTTTGATTGCAAAGTAGCCACTCTCCTACTCCATCCGCCCGGGTGTCACGAACAGCCTGGTGCCTCTCCCGGGATGCGAAAGGAGATAACCACTCCAGAATCTGGCGTTTCTCATCGGGTACGGATATATTGCACCTATCGAACTGATTGTTGTAACTGTTTATGATATTCCCGCTGTCCTTGCTGTTGTTGTAGATCACGCCCGAGTCTTCAAGCACCGTTGGATTCATTTTTCCCACGATAGCGAGTTTCCCGTCGAAATTCGTCGTTTAAGGAGAAGAAAGGTGGGAACTGGGGTATGGTACTGTACGGTAACAGACAGAGGGGTCTCGAGGGAGCAGCCTGGGGGTGGGAAATCTCTTGCCACTTCGAGGTTACACAGGAGGAAGTCTCACCCCAGGGCCATGCAGCACGGTTCAAGTGCCGTAAGGACTCGAATTGAAAGGATAATGTGCTGGGAAGCTGCATGTTATACTTGTAGCACGGTACAGCGCTGTCTGGTAAATTAGTTGTCTCTCCTATCGGTAGCATGACGCATTTACAGCAAGGCGCTGTGAATGCACCTTTTGTTCAGCCCCGACTGGGGGCTGAGTTTGTGGTATTTTCACTCGCGCTGCCGAGCTGGGTTTCCAACGTCCTACACTTACCGTGGCACATTGTTCTCGTCCCCAAGTTTCTGGGATAAGGTGTCCGTGGTTTACCAACAGCGGACTAGAAAAACCACCTCCGGTAATGCGCAGTACCGTGTCGTACCAGCGCCGGCGTGGAGGTTATGGGAAATTTTTTCCATGACAAAGGCACCCCGCACTTTGGAACACCGACTCCCGACAACAACCCCCACCTCATCCCGCGGCCTCTTGGTCACGGATCAGGAAACGATAGTCTGCCAAGTAATACGATGTACCGTAAACTCTCGTTAAATCCACCATCGTTGATCTGAGACTAAACACCCCGTGAAGGAATAGTGTTTTCTCAACGAGGTATAGCTTGCGCAGGCTGAACTTGGTAGATCTCGTTAACTCATATTCGCAATTTTATTAACCTGCTCCGCTAAGTCTATTGTAGCTTGGTATGGCGGGTCCTGTTGCGCACACTCCCCTGCAAGCGCGCCAAGCCCCAGATCCCCGATGGTGGATTTAACGAGAGTTTACGGTACTCGAGTACCCCTAGAACCGTAGCAATCATCCCGGATCCGAGCCGGGTGAGTGAGGCTTCTTAGTTTCCCACCAAAGAAGTCACGCCTCAGTCACCGGTGTAGCAGGTTTTGGGGGTTGGCGGTAATTTTTCACCCGGAGGCATGGCCTTGCCTTCCTCTGTTGGAGAGAGGGAAAGAAGATGCAAACAACCTGTGTATACGAGTAAAAACACCTCGTTTCTTTTCTATCCCATTTTCCACCTTTTCCACCCATCCTCTTTCCCGCGTTTACCGTCAACTTTCTCAGAATAATTTCGGCTCCTTACCCCATAGCATATCACGTCGTTACAGTAGGCCTTTTTGCACAGGTGCCAGCTCGGTCAATCACACTATCCAATTACGGAGGTCAACAGAGACAGCTCTACGAGTACAACGGTACCGGTAGTCCCTTAAGCGATATATAAGCATTCAGGCAACCATACCCGGTACATCAATTCCATGCTCATTTCAAAGCGTCTGATAGAAATTATACCCCCGACATTACCCCCTCTATCCTGCTCTAGAGGTACCGGTATGTGAACTTTGTCCTTCGGCGGGGAGGACAATCACCTCGCCAGGCCAATCTATATTCCCCACTATCCCTCGATATAAGCAATGCTAGCCGACGAGTTTCTTTAAATCCAACCGTATCGGGCAACTCTAGTCCACCGGTACCGCTAGGAGAGACAAGAGCATACGTCGAAGATAACAATAGTTGTCATCTAGCTTTTGTCTATTCATTAAAAGTCTTATTTTTTTTCTATGGATGACGATGATGAAAACGCGGCTTTTAAGGGGTCAGGCGGGAAAAATAGGGGGGCAGGAATACCAAGGAGGAAACAATCATCACCGGAGTTTTTCCTTTCTATTTTTTTCCTCTATCATCTTGTCTTTCAGAGCAGTGTTTTCTTCTTCTATCCGCTTTCTCAACTGTCATTGAAATAACCGTCATCGGTGAAGTTCTTTCCCAGCTCTTGGTTAGGGTTGTGAAATTTACGTAAACTATTATATTTCACCGTAATTTACAAAATATAATTTATACTTTACATACGTAATTTACAAGAGCAGGTTGATGCCCTTGCCCTAAACCCTAACCTTTTTTTTTTTAATAAAATTCAAATACCTCTACCTTAATCCCCATACTAAAACAGATCTCCCATCTCCAGTAGGGATAGACTATCATATCATAGTAGCATTGTTTATACTGCAAGTGTAGGATAAACTTATGTTTACCTAAATTATAATTCAGACTTCAACTCTTTGATTCTTGCAATTGAAATACATATCACTGTTATAACCAGGGGATAACAACCTAAGTACTATGTTCTATGGAAATTGTAATTTATGTAAAGAAATATAATTTACAGTAAATTTACCCGTAATTTACAGTCTCTAAATGCTACCGACAAGTAATAGACCGACGGCCCGGACATTGACTGCACCGTCGACATCGAATTTCGGAATATTTCATCAAAAATATTCAATGAAATGGCTGCAACTCGGAGGCTCCTGCACTTGCACTTTCATCACCTTGTGGTAGTGCATATCTTGACTTTGATCGGCTAAGGGTAACGGAGTCTAGAGGTGGGTACAGTACGGCACTTTACGGGTAGTGCAAGCACCTCTCCCCCCCCCTCCCCGGGTATCACCGGTGCTTCCGGTCGTCCAGTCCGTCCTAGACGGGGTGGACGGCCGTCGGGCTACACTCGGGCCACATATAGTATGATCCGCTACAATGTTCCGCCTGGTTATTATGGTCATCCTCATGTGGCTGAGTTGTGGCTGAATAGCGGCTGAGTGGGCATGCATTTTAGTATTAGTGTGTGTTTCACTTTGTGCACTGGCCAATTTCAGTCGACTGCAGTCGACCGCCGTCCACCCCGTCCAGGACGGCCTTAGCGTCGTCCGGACGGGGTGAGGACTAGCGCAGTCGGACGGCAGTCGATGGCCGTCCAACTGGACGACTGGAAGCACTGGGTACCGCTATCACTCCCAAGGCTCGCACTGTAGGCGACCGCTTGATGGAAATAAATTCAGAGCACTCCCTGTGAGTATTCTACTCTTCTTTTAATAAGGATAATTGACTACACCCCCCACGGTGTTCCAGTGTATTATAGTGACTCAACTGCCTTTTCTGTACGCCTTACTTGCACTATGCCGGTGGTTATCGCCGTAGTGGCTTCACACTCGCTACGGAAACCTTCACAGACTTTATGGTCTAGAACTACCATAGTTAAAGCAGCTCTGGTATACCACAGGAACTGCAATACTTGAACCTCATACTAGCACATTGGGGTGGCCTCTCCTAGTAAGGGATGCAATATTTTTTAAACTTTTTTTTCCCCACCGAAGGATTGAAACATACTTTTTTTTTCCTCATGAGGTTCGCGCTCTCATCCAGAGTGGGCGATCCCAGAGGTCATAGCGTGAGGCTCAAATTCCTGCAGCCCCCGCAGTGCCACATATGGCCGAAAAGTGATGGAATGTTAAAGTTTGCTTTCCGCTCCTGCTCAAGCAATCCTGTTTTCCCTCCGTACCCAAGCTATCCCGCTAGAAAACGTCCCCAGCCACAAAGTAAGCCTGCCCTGTATTACTTCTTCAATCTTGGCTTCTATCCTGTCACATTAGATTTTACTCAACTTCTTTTCCTAGAGACCGCATATTCGAGCACCTTCTATCAGCGTAGGGATAAAAGTTTCCTAGCGGGTGGTAGTGTCGGTTTTAGAGTGTCGGCCAAACAAGATTTCACGGAGGAACCTACATGCCCGGGAAGGTTGCTTCTGAGGTTGATAGAAGGAGAATGACGGGTCATCGAAACCTGCTTGGTTTGCAGGGTCGGTTTTTGCTTGGTTGATCGCTCGGCTGGGAAGGGGCTGGAGGCTACATAGGATCATTTGCTTGTTTTCTAAAGGGAAGATATTCTGTTTTTCAGGAGGGCAGATCTTTAGGCGAGAGATTTTCAGGGCAGCTTCTTCAGGGTGAGGGGATGTTCTTTACCGTACCAGCACTCGAGTACTAGACCCCCTGAGGTCCCTGAAAATTCCTCTTGCTGAGATAGCCTCCTGCGCTTTGGGACCGCCGCTGACAAGATCTGAGCCAGTCCTGTGACATTCCCTATTATTTCTTCCCCTGCGAAGAGAAACCATGCCCGGCCCTTGAAGCGAGATACCGGCGGCCGAGTGTTATAAACCAATTCTGTGGCATTCCGGAGCCTCGGGATAAGCTGCTCCCCACGCTGCTCCCCCCATCCTACTCACCCGGTACGAAAATTGGTCCTTCAGTAGGTATAATAAAGTAATGATGTCGCCAAGCCAATTCATAATCTTTGCTATCACCCAATAACGCTGGCTAAAGCGCTCCTAAAACCTTGAATGAAACTACATTCATGTCCACCATAGAATTCACCCTTCAACTATACACCTCCACATCCTGTATTACCCTCGACCCCATCTAAATTAATTTATGCGTTACCGCAAGGTGATGAAGTAGCAGATGCAAGGACCTCAACTTTGCCTTCATTGCCTGTTCACGAGACTACTTGGATGTTTTTCACCACAAGTGTTGGAATAAATAAAGATAGAGTGTTGTGATGGGTCATGGAAGACCGGGAAAGTTGTCGAAGGGCAAAGCTGTTTCTGGAAGTCATTGGAGTTTATTTCATTGCTTGGAAGCATTACTGATTTGTTGAAGGTTGGGAGAGGATTCTAGAGATATGTCTTTCCTTTGTTATCACGGAAGTGGGCGGAGGAACTTGGACATGTGAGGAATCGCAGAGACGGGGGCAGCGATCTATGGAGGGGTCAGGTTGCTTTGATGATGCTTTAGTTATACACCTGTCATTTAATGATTAGTTGGAGAATGGTGAGTATGCGAGACGAAGTACATGCTTATCCGAGCTATCCCATCACAGCGAAGTCCTATCCTATTCTGTTCTTTCCGCCTTTGCACAATCTGATATATGCTTTCGTCATAACAACTGGTTCCCAATATCAATTTCAAAGTGCAGCCACGAGCCTCGCAATCGCTCCCACCTATTGGATTGCGTATAAAAGAACCTCTCAAGATGGACACAGCAGGTACCCCCCACCCCCTGACTGGGATGCCGTTTCAAGGGTTGATATCACGGGTGACAAATTTGGAGAAACAAATTCAGTAGAGTACTCTACTCTTGAGAAACCAATTAATCAAAGCATATCCACTACTACAAACTAGCATTTCAACAACTCCTAACTTAGCTCTCCTCCCTACAGAAAACGGCAATTATTTTACTAGCACTCTTGCAGTAATTACCACCTTCGCAGCAAAGATTTCGCCACAGAAAATCTTATACACTCCAAGGAACTACAGTCACCACGATTATCACCGGTTTGATATGCTGTAAGCACTAAATACCAAAAGAGCTGCGATAATTGGACCCCACTCTATTGCATTGGAGTTGCCTCTCCTCGTAATATCTCAGGCATTTTTTCTATTAACTGTCCCTCCAAGAGCTGAATGCAGGCCCTTTTTCTTTCCTCGTTCCGATCCCTGGTCCTATTGAGAGAGAGGAATTACGGGAGTCCTAGAGTGGGCACTCTCTGCGGGTGTGATAACACTACGGATGGTTTCAGTGTGATAGAAGAGTAAAGCACGCCCATCGCTTTCCTTCCCGTGCGATGCAATTCTTCTGCCGTTAGCGACACACCCATTCAGAAAACGTCCCAAGCTACGGGGCAAGCTCGGTTTATAATACTCCCTCGACTTTAGTGTCTGTCTTGCCGCGTCAGTTCTTATTCGGATTTTTGATTTTCTTACCCCTTTCCGTTCGATTCCTATAAATCTCTGCCAATGATATCATACACACGGCGAATCCAAAGACACCAGCCGCTTCACGAAGAATCACTCGTCGGTCAGTCCACTTCAAGGTCAATGGCTTTTCAAGCTCTGGGCGGTTTAAATTTCTACTTAACCAAGACGTATCCGGTGAATACCGGGCTTTACTGTCTTTCAACTACCTGGCTAATACACCGGATTCGACCGACCTTCCTTGTGCTTGCAGACCCCCGGTCACGCGGCAAAAGATCACCACTACGTTATTATATAATTATGATATCATGCTCGAGTGCCTACCGATGGAGCTCCATACGGAATCTAGCGCACTTTTACACCAGTTTGTGCAATTGTGGACAATTGGCCACTCGTTCTGGAACTCCGAATGAGTCCAAAGTGATTTTCTAGGGGGTGACAAATTCCAACGGGGAAACCTCTAGAGTTATCCTGAAAATGTCCATTCTGGGCCAACTTTGGTGCAAAAAACATAAGCGCCTAACGAAAACCCCCGGGTTGGTATGATAGTCTATTATGGAATGCTTAAATCTAAGGAGCACTCACAGAGATGCAGGATTAGGGTTATATCCTACCACGAGGGCTGGTTCTGGCTAGGCGGGTAAATCATCGTTCCGATGTGGGGGAAGGAGTTAGGCCGCCGTCAGTTGAGTCTTTCGTCGATTCAGAATGCGTTTTGGAGCTGTTACCATCTAAGAAGTTTACTTAACATGTCCTCAAGCATACATTAACACATATTAGCGTAATTCTTCATATCCACCCAAAACTCGTTCTGAATCGAGGAACGATCCAATCGACGGCGGGCCAATTAGGCCTTGGAGCCACCGAGTCTATTGAGCTCGATTTTCTAAGTTAGTCAGCCAGATTCTTAGACTTCCTTTGAAACGATATGGTGGGTACTCCAGCAGGGCACTCGAACTAGATGTACCAACTGTGGCAGGTGGAGTTTCGTGTAACCCGGGGAAAAGGGAAAGAGAAAAAGAGAGACCGGGAGAGGATAGAGTGAATTTCTGCTGGAACATCAAAATAAGGGATAATCTAACTTGGTTAGAAGCTCCCTCCAAAGAACTTTGGTATTGAATCCGCACTATGACACTTCCCTCCTTAGAAACTAATTAAGGACGATCGATCCTTCATTGCTCAGATAAAATTTACATAGATTCTGAGCTCAATAAAGTACTATCACACATCATTGGCGCAAAGCATCATTCATTGAACTACCTCCACTCTGCACTCCAAACGGTGCGGAGCGCACAGTCGTCCAACCGGCTCCGAACCCCCATCCTCGGGAGCTCCTTTCTCCGACCCTCCCAAATACACTCACAAGAGTAGTCTTGGCGGGGCACGGCAATGACCGATCCGGGCTCGGATACTGGTAGAATAGAGTAAAAAAAAAAAATACTGGCTTTGCGATGCACCTTTGAGAACGGGCTTACAGACGATAATGAGATCTGAATTATCATGAATGAATAATTTCCGCCAATATGAAGTATCTAACAGATAGGATTACGAACGGCAACGAATGCTCTAACCAACACTAGGATATAAGTTTACCGCCAAGCGCTGTGGATGGCATGAAATAATTCAAGAGAATTCCCATAAACGTGGTATGGTAGGAAAGTAAGAAATAGGAAAATGGACAACAGGATTAAAATAAGGAAAAAAGGAAACGCTAAACTGGAACAAAGGGAAAGGGTGGGGATGAATGGGGCTAGGAGTGCGTAAGATTGGTCAGGTGGGGTCGGCTGAAGTGGTATAGGTTGTTCCTGAAGGGGCCCGGGTGGGGCGGGACCAGTGGTAGGGGCGTCAACAGAAAGGTCGTTTGCTGTAGGTAACGCAACATCTCCCACCGCCGCTGGCAGACGTGATACATCTTGGTGTGAAGCATTCTCACTAGTGACAGGGGTTGCCATCCGGTTATGGTTTTCCAATAATGCGTTATTGTAGGGTCTAGATTCCACGAATAGCTTCACTATACCTTCATGCCCTCTGAAAGCAGCATATGATAGGGGTGTCTGGCCATCGCTATTCCGTAAATCAGGGTTAACGTCCCTGTGTCCAAGAAGGAGCTTCACTACATTCTGGTGTCCTCTCGAGGCAGCGAATGATAGGGGTGTTCGGCCCTTGTGATCTGGTGAATTGGGATCGACGTCCATGCGTTCAAGAAGTTGCTTCACTACACCTGCATGTCCTCCGAAAGCAGCAAGTAATAGGGGTGTTCGGCCTTTGTTATTGAATGAATCGGGATTAACATCCCTGCCTTCCAGAAGCAGCTTCACTACAGCTGCATGTCCTCCAGAGGCAGCAAATGATAGGGGTGTTCGGCCATCATGATTCGATGAATCGGGGTTGACATCCCCGCGTTCTAGAAGTAATTTCACTATACCTTCATGTCCTCCCGCAGCCCCATATGCCAAGGGTGTTCGGCCGTGGCTATCCAGTGAATCGGGATTGACACCCGGGCGTTTTAGAAACAGCTCCACCAAATCCTCTCGCCCCCACTTCGCAGCATACGATAGTGGTGTTAGGCACGCACGACCCGATAAATTAGGATCGATATCCCGGCTTTCCACCAGTAGCTTCACCACACTTTTATGTCCCCCCAAGGCAGCAAACGATAGCGGTCGGTC
>LN890995.1:357415-383096 GCA_900010015.1 Tuber aestivum | reverse complement strand
GGTGAATTGGGATTGATATCCTCGTGTTCTAGAAGCATCTTCACCACACCCTCGCATCCCCACGAGGCAGCAAATGATAATGGTGTTCGGCCATTGCTATCCGGTGAATTGGGATTGATGTCCTCGTGTTCCAGAAGCATCTTCACCACACCCTCGCATCCCCCCGAGGCAGCAAATGATAAGGGTGTTCGGCGATTGCTGTCCGGGGAATTGGGATTGACGTCTTCGTGTTCCAGAAGCAGCTTCACTACACCCTCACATCTCATTAAAGCAGCAAATGATAGGGGCGTTCGGCCATTGCTGTCTGGTGAATCTGGACTGGCATCCCCGCACCCTAGAAGTAGTTCCACTATGCCCCCATGTCCTCCCCCAGCAGCAAATGATAGGGGTGTTCGGCCATTGCTGTCCGGTAAATCTGGACTGACATCCCCGCGCCCCAGAAGTAGTTCCACTACACCCCCATGTCCTCCCGCGGCAGCAAATGATAGGGGTGTTCGGCCGTTGCTATCCCGCGAATTAAGATCGATACCCACGCGTTCTAGAAATAGCTGTACCAAATCCTCTCGCCCCCACCCGGCAGCATACGATAGGGGTGATCGGCGATCGGTGTCCGATAGATTAGGATCTGTATCCTGACTTTCTAGCAGCTTCACTACATCCTTCCCGTTCCACGAGAGAGCGTGCAATAGGGGTGTTTGGCCATCGTTATCTGGTGAATTGGGATTGACCTTCCTGTATCCCAGAAGGAGCTTCACCGCAACTTCATTCCCCCACTCTGCGGCAAGCGAGAATACTGTGCGACCCTTCGGAGTAACAGCATTGGGATTGATGTCTTCCCTCTCCAGAAAGAGCTCTACTATCCTATTATTTCCATATCTCACAGCCCACATTAACGGCGTTTCACCGCTAAAATCGCAGCCATTCACGTCCCATCCCATCCCTAGCATGGCGATCACAATTTCTTCAATCCCCCAAAATGCCATGAGGTGTAATCCGCTAATTCCCCCGATAACTTCATTCCCGTACCAGCAACATATCTTCTTTCGCCAGAAAATAGCGGCAGATACATGGTTCTCGTATCCGTCAAGGAGTCGCAACGCCTGAGATTTCACTGGCTCGGTCAATTCCTTGGCTGCATGGGTTCCCCAAAAACAGGCTGCATATCCAATCAACGGTGCTGTCTCCAGGGTCTTCTTGAAGCTTGGTGGAATCTCCCGTACTGAGCGGCAGTTTAAATAGGTGAGGCAGATTTCGGCCATCATCGAGTGGGCAGTTCCAAACAGGGCGTGATGTTCCCCGAGATACTCCTGGAGTGTGTGATGCAGAAGACGGACCGTTGATGGCCCTTCGTCTATTGCAACAAGTCCTAAAGCGCAGCCCAGTACGGTCCGTATTGGAGGTACATTGTCGACGTTGATGTCTCCCGCTCCTAATTCCACCCCCAGTGCATGACACAACTCCACCGATCTCAAGGGCCGCTCACAGTGCGAAATCCACATCAGTGCCTCCATTCCAAGCTTTGATTTGCTTCCACCCTGCTGTCTTATCCGATCCAGTGTTGTGTTGTATGCTTCTTGTAATCCGTGGCCCGTAGTCATTCTATAGAGTGTTTGTCTTCTCTTGTGGATGGTCGCCTCTGCAAGGACTGCGTCCATATTGATGCAAACAAGAAGGAACCTAGAAATCATTGTTAGTCTAATCCATGGATCTCATCATCTCATCTCTCCCGAATAATGCATACATTCCTGAAATCTTCTCTGGAATGATTTTGAGAATTTCGGCTCGCAACACGCCGTCCATTGCATCCAACTCCGGGTCTCTGCTCAACCTCATCTTCAGGTACATCTCAATATCACGCTCGTTGGGGCTTATTGGAAGCATCGCGGCAATTCCAGGGAAATATCTCCGCACTTCGTCCCCTATGTGGGGCCTCCCGGTAAGGAATAGCCGTGTGTTTGGACACTCCCGGGCGACGCGCTGTAAGGATTCCCAAAGCTCAGGCCGGCACTTTAAAGGAAATTCGTCCAACGCGTCAATACATATGAAGCCCCGCTTCAAATGTGGTAGATACCTCGTGAGCATATCGAGAATCTGGGGAAGCCGGGGTCCGCAACCGTCAACCTGTTTTTTCGCACGCTGAAATGCCTTCCGTATCTCATCCGGTATCTCTGCCAACGCTCCAACAACCTGCCTCAATATTGATCCCAACACGGTGCTCGCAGATTGCACATTCCGAGTGCTGAAGTCGCAGTATGAATAAGTGACGGCCACACCATCTCCATCGATCCCATCGGAAAGACTATCTATCACCAGGGAGCTGTGCAGTTTTAGCAGTGCACTGACCAAGGAGAGTACAGCGGATCATACCTGATATATGTCTTGCCAACTCCGGGATCTCCATAACATAACAGGACAGGCTTCGCCACCCCGTCTCCCGATGTGCGCCATTCAGAAAAGCTTTGATTGCAAAGTAGCCACTCTCCTACTCCATCAGCCCGCGTGTCACGAATAGCCTGGTGCCTCTCCCGAGATGCGAAAGGAGATAACCACTCTAGAATCTGGCGTTTCTCATCGGGTATGGATATATTGTACCGATTGTTGTAACTATTTATGATATTCCCACTGCCGTTGCTGTTGTTGTAGATGACGCCCGTATTTTCAAGCACCGTTGGATTCATTTCTTCTAGGATACCGAGTTTCCCGTCGAAATTCGTTGTTTAAGGAGAAGAAAGGTGGGCACTGGGGTATGGTACGGTAACAGACAGTGGGGTCTCGAGGCAACCGCCTTGGCGGTGGGAAATCTCTTGCCACGTCGAGGTTACACAGAAGGAAGTCTCACCACAGGGTGGTTCAGCGCGGTTCAAATCCCATAAGAACTGAAATAGAAATGAGAATGCACCTTTTGTTCCGTCCCTGCTGAGGACTAAGTTTGCGGTATTCTTCCTCGCGTTGCCAAGCGAGGGATTTCCAGCGTCCTATCCTTACCGTGGTACATTCTTCTTGTTCTCGAGTTCTTACGATAGGATATTCAAAGTTTACCAACAGCGGACTAGAAAAACGAACTCCGGTAATGCACAGTACCGTGTAGTGCTAGCACCGGCCATGGAGGTCATGGGAATTTTTTCTATGATAGACACCCCCCACTTTGGAACTCGGACTCCAGGCAGCTACCCCCACCTCACCCAGCAGCGGTGGCCTGTTGCTCACAGATCAGGAAACGATAGTCTACCAAGTAATACGATGTACCCTTCGAACGGTAGCACACATCCCGGATCCGAGCCGGGGAGTGAGGCTCATTACTTTCCCGCCAGTAGAAATCACACAAGTAAGTTAGTCCCTTAAGCGAAATATAAGAATCCGAGCAACTACAATACTTCCATTCCACCCCCTTTTCAAAGTGTGCCGTATGGAAGAAATCATACTCCCCCACATTACCCCCCCACCCCACCCTAGAGGTACTCGGGTATGGACGTGGGATACCGGACGGCCATGGATTCTAGGGGCCTGACCGTTCTACCCTCATAGGAAATAAAAGAATGAATTTGGCATGAGAATTGCTCGAACAAGCAACAAGCTTTGATACCTCTAATCCCTGGCTGTCCGGTCACCCACGTCCATACCCGAGTACCGGTATGTGAACCTTGTCCTGCGGTGGGAAGAACAGTGACCTCGCCAAGCCAATTTATATTCCCGGCTCTCTCGATAACGATAGACGAATCAAACCGCATAAGGCAACTATAGGTTAACTTACGTCTCCTATAACACCCACAGCCCAGACAAGTAGTCTAACAACGGTTCTGACATTGGCTCCACCGCCGACATTGAATCTCGGAACATGTCATCAAAATATTCAATGAAACAGCCGTAAGTCGGAAGCTCCTTGCACCTGCTCTTTCATTACCTTGCGCTAATGCACAGATAAACCCCGATCGGCTAAGCGTAACGAGGTCTAGAGGTGAGTTCTGTACAGGTACGAGTACTGTAAGCATCCCCCCCCCCTACCCGGGTGTCACTCCCAAGGCTCGCACCGTAGGCGACCCCTTTTTGGAGATAGGTTTAGAGCACTCGCTGCGAGCGTTCTACTCTTAATAAGGACAATTAACTGCATCCCCTACTATTCCAGTGTTTTATAGTGACTCAACAGCCTTTTTCCTTTTCTGTACGAAAACATAATCAACTTACTCGCACTACCGGTATGCCGGTAGCTATTTCCCTTACGCCAGGGATGTTGCCACGGGAACTTTCATGCACCCCTAGGAACTAGAGTCACCACGGCCAACACAATAGTGGCGTGCCATAAGGCCAGAATACCGCAAGGGTTGCAATAGCTGAGCCCCATCCTAGTGTGTTGGAGTTGCCTCTCCTAGTAATATCTCTGGCTTTTTCTTTCTATTTAACTGTCTCTGCAAGAGCTGAACGCCGCCCCTCCTTCTTTGCCCAGTCCGGTTCCGGCTCCTATTGAAAGAGAGGAATTCCTGAAGCCCTAGTGTGGGCGCTCTCCGTGGCTGTGATAACACCACGGGCGGTTTCAATGTGATAGAAGACTAAAGATTCCCATCACTTTCCTTCCCGTGCGATGCAATTCCCCTGCCGTTGGCAAATGCCCCCCCCCCGGAAAACGTCCCCAACTACGGTGCAAGCTCTGTTTGGAACACTCCCTCGACTTTGGCTTCTTTCTTGTCGCATTAGTTCTTGTTCGGATTTCCCTTTTTTCCCCTTTCCGTTCCATTCCTATGAATCTCTACTAATTATATCATGCACACAGCAGATTCAAAGACATCAGCCGCTTCATGAAGAATCACTCGTTGGTCATGTGAATTGATATGACTGCGGACGAGAAAAGAAGCTTGATTTTCTTACCACCTGTGCAGCAGTGGGCTTTTATGGTAACTAACTATCAAGTGAAAGAAAAGAAATAACAAAGGCCCGAGGTCGGTAACTTGAGGACCTCGGAGGAAGGAATTTGACAAAACCTCGGTGAGGAAGAAAAACATATGAGAACCTCGGAATATCATAGTTGAATATGGTATGGTTGTGCGGTTGTGAAACGAACAGGTAAGAGATGAGGAAAAACTCAAACAGTAACTAACGTTGAAGAGAGTAGTGAGAAAGTACTAGGAGAAACTAACTAAAAAGGAAACTAGTCTGTTTGACGGATAAGCACTAAACTCAACAGGTTAGATTACTTCGAGGTCAATGGCGTTTCAAGCTCTAGGTGGTTTAACTTTTCAACTCTAACCCGGACGTATCCTGTGAATGCCGCTTTTACTGTGCTTCAACTATCCGACTTGCCCACCGGATTCGACAGGCCTTCTTTGTTCTTGCAGACCAAAGATCATGTGGTAAAGGATCACCACCCTCTTCTTATGTGTGATATCACACTGGAGTATCTTTTCGTATGGAGCCCCGTATGAAATCTGATGCGTTTTTGCACTAGTTCGTGTAATTGTGGATAATTCGCTATTTGCGCTCCAGATGGGAATGAGTCGAACCAAAGTGATTTTTCTAGGCGGTGACAGGTTCGGTTTTTTTTTTTCTTATTTTTTTTATTCTTAATAAGGCAGCGTTTAGAGCTATCTTGAAACTGCTCATTCTCGGCCAAATTTGGTGTAGAAAAGAAGTGGCCAACGAAAACCCTTAGGTTGGTATCATAATATTATCATAAAAGTCTTGGCCGTAAGAAGCGCGAAGAGATGCGGGATTAGAGTTATATCCTACCACTAGGGCTGGTTGTGACTAGGTGGGTAAAATAATCCCGTCGCACGGATACAGGAGAAGAAATTAAAGCCACCAAACTCATTGAGCTCGGTGTGCTAGTCAGCCAGATTTTTAGACTTCGTTTGGCCCGATATGGTGGACACTCCAGCAGCGCACCGGCCGCACTCCAACTGGATGTACCAACTGCGGGTCGTAAAGTTTCGTGCCATTCGGAGGTGGGAACTGGTGATTGTCGCTATTGATGCTACCGGGTTTGTGATACCTGTGGATATAATACCGTAGAACGTGGGAGAGTCTGGCTATGAGCTGCTCGGGTGGGTTACCACAATGGGTGAGCCAACCCGAGTAGATGGGGCAATTGGGCAAGGTCAGCGGATGTCCCGGGAATTCCAGTCTTGCGATGTGTTTTTGAGCATTGGGCATATAGACCATAATGAGATTTTGCATTATTGCGAATGGATATCTCCCATCTATATGATACACTATGAATACTGTGCGAAGGGGATCTTGGTCAGATATAGAGGTGGGAAAGGAAACATAAATATTATACAGATATGACTTCAAAAGGCACCGAATCTGACAAACACTGGGATACCAATTACCGCCAAGCACCGTGGATGGCATAAAATAATTCAAAAGTATCCCCATACCCATGGTATATTAAAAACGCGGAGAACAGGAAAATCGACAAGATTGAGATAGGGAAAGAGTGAAATGCTAAGCTGGAATATAAGGCAAGGGTGGGGTGGATGGGACCAGGGATGGGTATCATAAGATTGGTCAGGTGGGGACGGCTGAAGAGGTGTAGGTTGTTCCCGAAGAGGCCCGGGCAGGGCGGGGCTAGCAATGGGGGCGTCAAGGGGAGGGTTATTTGATGTGGGTCAAGCAATATATTCCGTCGCCATCAGTGGCCATGCTACTCCACGGGGCAAAGCATTCATACACGTCCCAGAAGCAGCTTCACTACGCCTTCATGTCCTCCGAAGGCAGAAAATGATAGGGGTGTTGGTCCATAACCGTGCCAAGGTCCCCACCCTTCGAAGGACGCTAAGCGACCTCCGAAGTAGGTGGCACTCCGAGGGAGTGCCTAACAGTTCAACGATAGTAACGGTTCAACGATAGAATGATCATCATACCACCTCCCATCGTGAATCCTTCAAGTATATGTAATCCTAACACCACCATGTCCAACAAAAAATATATCGCTGAAGAGTCACGAATTCAGCACATAATCGACAAAGTTGGTAATGAGGAAAAGCCCAATATTGCAGCCCTGGCACGGGAGTACGATCTTCCCGAACAGCGTTTACGAGAACGTTGGAAAGGGCGTCAGTCACGGCAGCAAAGACAGTCCCCAAATCGAAAGCTTACATCAGACCAGGAACTTGGTTTATGCCAGTACCTGAATAGGCTTGATGAAATTGGAATTCCTCCCCGTTCTCGCCATATTGCATCCTATGCAAACTCGGTAATCGCATCCTCACATACTGACTCTTCAACTTTGCCACCTGTTGTAAGTAGTATGTGGACTCATCGGTTCCTCTCACGACATCCAGAATACTCGGTACGGAGGCAAAAGACACTGGATGTTGATCGTAAACGGTCCCATGATCGGGAGAGTCTTGGAAACTGGTTTGAGCGGTTTCAGAGAGTAAAGGAAGAGAAGGGAATTTTGGATACTGATACCTATAACTTTGACGAGACCGGGTTCCGGATTGGTATTGGCAGAGACCAATGGGTTGTAACTCGCGAGCCCAATCGACCTCTGTTTCTTGCCAGTTCAAGTAACCGAGAGCTAGTCACTGTTGTCGAGTGTGTGAGTGGGGATGGTGCGGTTCTTCCTCCGATGCTCATCATTCCCGGTGCAATTCATATGGAAGATTGGTACACCAAGACCGATATCCCAGATGACTTTTTTGTTGGTGTCTCAGAGACTGGCTATACGAACGACAAGTTAGGATTGGATTGGATCCAGCATTTCGAAAGGTTTCCAGCCCACCGGCAGCTGGGAGCATGGCGAATGCTTTTGTTGGATGGCCATGATTCACACTGTACCCGTCAGTTCATTACGTTTTGTGATGAAAACAAGATCATTCTTTTTTGTCTACCCTCTCATTCCACGCATCTTCTTCAGCCCTTGGACGTTGTCGTCTTCCAACCTTACAAGCACTACCACGCCGAAGCGCTTGATGCAGCTACAAGAACCGGGTGTTCAGAGTTTAATAAAGTGGAATTTTTTTCCGCTATCGAGTCTATTCGTATCCAAACCTTCAAGCCTACGACAATACTTTCTGCTTTTAGGAAAACAGGCCTTGCTCCATTTAATCCTAATATTGTTTTAGACAAACTCCCTGAGACTCAAGAAAATGATATTCAAATCCGAACACCATCCCCGAGTCCCCTACCCCAAGAAATACAGTCAACTCCAAAAACGATACGATCCCTCAAGCGCCATGCCGATCTCCTACAGAACGATTTACAAGACCTCTCACCCTCGTCACAACTCAGAATTCAAAAATATCTAAAGGGAAGCTTAGTGCAAGCACATAGTGGAGCCCTGGCACTGGAGGATCTACAGAATACGAAAGCGGCAGAGCTTGCACGAACTACCCGTCAAAAACGAAGTCGCCGTTCGCTTCAGAAGGGAGGAGTGCTGTACGCACATGAAGCACGTACGATGGTCCTGCAAAAAGAAAAGGACAGTATTGAAAAAGAGGTGGAGAAGGCCCAGCGTATGCTGGATAACCTTCAGAAGACTGCAGACAACAAGGTTAAGCGGGAGTGGAGGGAACTTTCAAAGCAGATGAGAAAGGCTGTGAAGGAGAAAAACAAAAGGCAAAAGTGGCAAAAGCTGATGAGTCGGGAAATTGGGCATTCAGTTATGCGTTTTTCATATTGCATGTAAAAAATCTATCGTTGAACCGTTACTATCGTTGAACTGTTAGGCACTCCCTCGGAGTGCCACCTACTTCGGAGGTCGCTTAGCGTCCTTCGAAGGGTGGGGACCTTGGCACGGTTATTGATCCGGAAAATCTGGAATGACATCCCCACACTCCAGAAATAGCTTCACTACACTCTCATGTCCCCCCGAGGCAGCATATGACAGGGTCGTTCGGCCCTTACTATCAGGTGAACCAAGATTGAAACCCCAGCGTTTTAGAAATAGCTCCACCGAATCCTCTCTCCCCCACTTGGAAGCATACGATAGAGGCCTTAGGCAATAACTATCCGATAAGTTAGGACCGATATCGCGGCTTTCCACAAGTAGCTTCACTACACCTTTGTGTCCCTCCGAGGCAGCAAACGACAGCGGTGGTCGACCATTATGAGTTTGTTGTTCTTTCCGTTCTTTGCATCGATTTGATTTGTGCGGACCAATTTCAGAATTCTTTTTCGTGTGCCTACCTGTCGATTGCCAGTGTGATTTGTAAGTGAGTGAAGCTTACCCGTTTTGTATGTTTGGTTTTTCGATCCCGATCCGTCCCTTTCAATGCTCCACCCTTGGGAGAAAAACAATTAACTATGATACATCCACCATGGTATTTCAGCGTTTCATAGTAACTTAGCTATCATACCCTTTTTGCACGAATGATGACGAATTTACTTTACCATTCCAGTAGTCACCGCCGTTGCGGCTTCGTATCTGTCGCGGAAACTTTCACATGCTCTGCGAGACTAGAATTTCCATGGCTAGAGCAGCAGTGATATACCGCCTTAGCCGGAATGCTACAAGAACTGAAGTAGTCGCACTTGAGCCTCACAATAGTACCCGTACGAGTACTATACATTCGGTTGCCTCTCCTAGAAAGCCCTCCATTGTTTTCCCATTTCTCTCGGCGGAGGGCTGAAGCCAGGTTTTTTCCACGTGATTCCAGATCTTATCCTGAGTATTGAATTCTGGAGGCACTAGCTTAAGGTTCGATTGCTCCAGTCCTGGCGACACCACGAATGGCTACAAAACGATAGAATGCTAGAGTTTTCCTATCGCTCATGCTCCCAAGCAATAGTTCTTATATAGCCAAAACACCCCGCCGGAAAGGGCCCCCGGCTAAAGAGTAGGCTTAGTCTGTATTACCCCCTTGACCTCGGCTTCTATCTTGTCGTATTATCATAGCTTTTACCCCCCTTCTCTTCTTAGCGGCCCCAGCGAATCTCTGATCACACACGGCGAACTTGAGAGCACCATCCGCTTCACCAGTCGTCACTCGTCCAATAAGACATCTCGGGTGTTGAAACATGGCTTCTGACACTACCAGTAACGGATATTGTGGTATCGTTCAGACTATCACTTTTTCTCCTTACATCAATTCGTACCCCAGGCACACATCTAGGCCTCCAGTACTATTGAAGATACCTCCTTACACTTCTTGTTACTGTTCACTCAACCTTATTGTCTCGCTCACAATAGTAGATAGTAAGAGCTTCTCGCTCTTCCTCTCTAGACAATTAAGCATTCATCGTTCTCTATCACACAATCTTCTTTGCCGTGCAAAAACACTCCTCACAATACTTTCACAATATCGGGGCCCAACACAGTTTTAAATTCCAGGTAAGCTAGCTTTTCCACTCTAACCCGGACGTACACGGTGAACACCGCTGTTTCTAGTTCTTCAATCAATTGGCTAATCTAAACCGGATTCAAGTGACCTTCTTTTCGGACTCATGGCCAAGTGGTGATGTGGCTCATCTAACCATCTTCTATCCCCAGGACTGCCTTTCCCCAGCTCTTCCAAAAAAAAAATACATAAACGAGAGCAGCCTCGAGAGTGCACAGATATGAAGAATTGAGGCTGGATGTGCATATAAGTAGTAAAAGAAGGAAAAAAAAAAGGATCTGAGCATGGAATGAACAGATAAGCGACAAGGGAGTGGGAGAAGGTGATTGTAGCTATTTTGCTACCCCGTCTGTTACATAGGTAGATGTAATGGGGTAAAACGTGAGGGAGTCTAGTCGTGGGTTGCTCGGGTAGATTATTATACTGGAATGGCCGAGGGAAGGAGAATAGATGGGGCCGTAAAGTAAGGTCAGGGGATGTCCGCGGAATTTTTTAGTCCCGAGTATATACGGGGGTTATAAGAGATTGTGAAATTTGTATTATTACGAATGAGTATCTCCGGTCGATATGATGCACTGGGGGTGCTGCGCCAAGAGAATGACAGTGAAAGATCGAAGTGGAAAAAGAAATATAAGTATCGCGCAGACAAGACCACAGAAAGCACCGAATCTAGCCAAGAGTGGAATATCAATTACCGGTAAGCACTATGGGTAGTATGAAATAATTTAAGAGAATCCCTATAGGCGTGGTAGGTTAGGGTACAAAAAATAGGAAAATGAATTAAAGCGAAAAATGGAAAAAAGAAAATGCTAAACCGGAACCAAGAGCAAGGGTGGGGACGGGTGGAGCCAGGGGAGAGTACGATTGGTCAGGTGGAAGCTGCTGAGGTAGTATAGGTTGCTCCCGGGGAGGCCTAGGTGCGGTGGAACCAGCGATAGGGGCGTCAAGGGGAAGATCAGCTGCTGCATGTAAGAAAAAATCTTCCGCTGCCGCGAGTTGATGCGTCACCTCTTTATGCGGGGCATTCCCACTAGCGACAGAGGTTGGCACTCGATCACGGTTTTCTAGCGATTCGCGATTGGAGCTTCCGGATTCCAAGAGTGGTTTCATTATATCCCCTCGCCCGCAGGTGGTAGTGAATAAGAGGGGTTTCCGGCATCTGATATCTGATGAATTCGGATTGGTATCCATGCGGCCCAGAAGTAGTTCCCTTGCACCTTCATGTCCTTCTGAGGCTACACATGGCATGGGTCTCCTGCGATATTGATCCGATGAATTGGGAATAACATCCCCACGTTCCAGGAGTTGCTTCACTAAACCCTCATATCCTTCCCGGCTGGCATGATATAAGGGTGTCCGGACATCGTGATCAGGTGAATCGGGGTTGACATCCCCGCGCTCTAGAAGCAATTTCACTACACCTTCATGTCCACTCGAGGTAGAATATATGACAGGCCGTTCGACCCTCACTATCCTATGAATCAGGGTTGGCACCACTGCGTTTTAGAAAGAGCTCCACCAAATCCGTTCGCCCCTACTTTGCAGCATATGATAGGGGTGTTAGGCAACTACTATCCGGTAAATTGGGCTCGATATCCCGGCTTTCCACAAGTAGCTCAACTGCACCTTTATGCCCCCCTGAGGTAGCAAACGATAGCGGCGGACAACCGTAGCTATCCAACAAACTGGGGTTGACATCCCCACGTTCCAGAAGCAACCTCACAACACCTCCATGCCCTGCTAAGACCGCAAATGATAGGGGTTCCTAACCATATCGGGCTGGTGAATCTGGATTGTCCCCCCCGCCTTCCAGAAATAGCTCCACTACCCCTCCAAGTCCTCTTGAGGCAGTAAATGATAGGGGTGCTCAGCCCCCACGATGCCATGAATTTAGATTGACATCCCGGTGCGCCAGAAGTAGCTTCACAAGATCCTCTCGCCCGTCCCTGGCATCATGCGGTGGGACAGCAAGTGATGGGGTATTCAGCCCTCATTATCTGGTGAGCTGGTACCTGCATATTTAAGCAACGGCGCCGTCTCCAGAGTCTTCCCAAAGTTTGGGAGAAGCCCACGGACAGACCCACAGTCCAAATAGGTGAGGCAGATTCCTGGCATCACCGAGCAAGTAGTGACAAACAGGGTGTATTTATTCCCAGGTACTCCTGAAGTGTGTGACGCAGGAGACGGACCGTTTATGATTCACCGTCAACCGTGACAAGCTCTAAGATGTAGCCTAGTATAGTCCGTACCGAATATACACTGTCAATACTAAAGTCTTTCTTCCCTAATTCCACCCCGAGTGCATGGCACAACTCCTCAGATTTCAAGGGCTGCTCACCGTGGGAGACACATTAGCGCCCCCATTCCGAGCTTCGATTTTCTTCCGCCCTGCAGGCTTATAAGATCTAATGTCATGTTGTATGTTTCTTGCAAACCAAGGCCCTTAGACATTTTATAAAGCGCTTGTCTCCTGATGAACGGTCGGCGCTGCAGGGATTGCATCCATATTGACACAAACCAGAAGAAAGCTTTGAACACTGTTATCCCAGTCCGCCGAATCCAACATTTGGGCAATACATACATCCCCGAGACCCTTTTTGGAATAACTCCAATTATATCGGCACGCAACCCCCGTCCATCACACTTGCGCCTAAGTTGGGTTTATTTGTAAGCATGTCAAGATCTTGGGGGAAACAACCCCCCACTTCTGTGCTTATCCAAAGCCTTCCGGTAAAGAATAGCCGCGTGTTTAGGCACTCCCGGACCACGCACTGTAGAGATTTCCAGAGTTGAGCTCGGCATCCTGCGGGGAACCCATCTATAGCGTCAATGCAGATAAAGCTCCTCTTCAAACGTGGTAGGTACCTGATAAGAATATCGAGAATCTCAGGAAACCGGAGTCCGCAACCGTCAACCTGTTTCATTACCTCATTAAACACGTTCTATACAGTACTTCATCCGGAATCCCTGCTAAGGCTCGGACAACCTGCTTCACCGCCGATCCTAATACAGTACTTGCGGATCGCACATTCCAAACACTAAAGTCGCAATAAACATAGGCGACAGCCATACCGCCTCCAGCGATCCCCCTAAGAAGTGTATATATCAAAAGAGAATTTTGCGGTGTTAGCACTACACTCGGTAAAGGGGCTATAATGGCCCATACCTAAGATATTCCTTGCCAACTCCAGGATTTCCACAATATAATACGACAGCCCTCGTAGCCCGGTCCTCCGATGTGCACCATGTAGAAAAGCCTTGATTTCAAAGCAGCCAGTTTCCCACTCCATCTACCCGGCTGTCATGAACAGCCTGGTGCCTCTTCAGGGATGCCAACGGAAATAACCACTCCAGAACCTGGCGTTTCCCATCAGGTATAGATACACTGCGCCTAGTGAACTCACCACTACAACCGCTTATGATATTCCCACTGTTGCCAATGTTATTGTAGATCACGCCCGAGTTTTCAAACGTTTACACGTAAGGAAATCTCACCATTAGGTAGCCCAGCGCGGTTCAAATTCCGTGAAAACCGAATAAGCAGGCAAATCTCTTATGAGGCCGCAACTAACCCTCTCAGGGCAGTAAGGCGCTACGCACACTACCTTTTGTTTTGTTCCAATCGACGGCTGAGTTTGTGGTGTTTTGCCTTGCGTAGCCGAACAGGGGAATCCCAGGTCCTATAATAGGGCATTTATCCCGTATTAGAGTTCTTACGGTGGGGAGATCTGCAGTCCATCGACCGCGGACTAGAAAAATGAACTGCCGGAATGTACGAGTACCGTAAAATCTCGAAAAATTCGGCCGGCTTGGCAGTAAGACGTAATGTGAAAAGAGTGCCTGTGCACACCTGTGCTACTTACCTAATTTGGCATCCAAACAACCTGATTTAGAGAGCATGTAGACGCGTGATATTGGTTACATCTACACAATCAGGTACAGAACGAGCAATACCAGGATGGCAAGTAGTGATACTTATCAGCCATTGACTGTTAGCAGCGAAAACAGTTCCACCGGAATCCAGCCTCAAAATCGTCTGAGATTCAACAAGATAAAGCCTGGCCCGAAGCCAAAACCTCTCAGCAAGCGTATCTATCGTTCCCGCGCACCAGTAAAACGTGTGGAACGCAGCTATAGTCGAGACAAGAAACTAGAGGTCTTAATGTTTCTTCGAAACCACTGGATTGCAACAAATACCGAAGAGAGCAGCTTTAGGCGTCCAAGTTATCGGGATGCTGAAGCATTCTTCAAGATTCCCTCTAGCACAATTAGTGATTGGAATCAGCCCATGAAAGTTGAGAAGCTCCTTTCTCAAGCATGGGATAGATCTGGAGGGGAACATACAGTATTGCACCACCGATGGCCGCAATTAGAGGATGAGCTTTTTAGGATCTTTCTTGATCAGCGGAAGGAGGGAAAGATAGTGTGGCGAGGTTGGTTCCGACGGCATGCAATACAGTTATTTGAGCATCTGTATCCAAATACGACACACCTTTTTCGGTTCTCGGCGGGTTGGTTCAACAGCTTTCTTAACCGACATCATATTGCCATTCGATTTACCACCAACAAAGCATCCAAGATTCCTAAAGACTTTCAGCAACTTATCATAAATTGGCTTCGCTTTAATCGTCACAATTCGTAATCCCGGAACTCCTTCGAAAAAGAGCACCTTGTTACCGATGTTGGCCGCTTCAGGCTTGGTCAGATTTGTAACATGGATGAGACGCCGATTCCATTCGAGTTTCTTAATGGTAGAACTTATGAGCTAAAAGGTGCTAAAACGGTCTGGGCCAAGCAGGTACTAAGAGGTGGATGGGATAAGAGACAAGCTACCTTGATTCTCTATGTGTTTGCTGATGGGCTACCACGAATTAAGCCCAAGCTTATATTCCACGCAACATCCGGAAAACAGATTCGACGGAATGAGGAAGCATTCTACGACCAACGCGTTACAGTTGAGTTCAACTGTACAGCGTATAACAACGAGGAATTGTTCTTATGCTGGATTGGGGAGGAGCTTGTAATGCTTGATGATTGGAAGGATCATGGAGGGTTATTGGCACTCGATGTGGCAGAGTTTCACAAAACTCTGAAGATTCTGGATATGTTAAGACAGAATCGAATAATCCCTAGCTTGATACCACCTGGGTGTACCAGTCTTGTTCAGCCGTTAGACATCTCTATCAATAAACCATTCAAGGAGCTACTCCATGAATATATTGATAGCTATACGGAGAAAGCTGAATGGGAGGGAAAGAGTACTTGGTCAGTAGGAGATCGGTGGATCATGACAACAGTTTGTGTTGACCAAGCCTGGGAGCGGTTTTGTCAGCTCTCTCAGAATTTAGTTATAACTTCTTTCCGGAATGTTGGTCTTTCATTACATCCAAATGGCTGTGAGGATAGTGAACTCAATATAAAAGGATTGTTGAATTTTCTAATTCGTTTCATATGTATATTTCTCTTGATAATATCGTATATTCCTCTACTTAGTATTATTTCTAGTTCACGGACATTACTACAGTGGAGTATGTATTATGTATATTTCATTGATATTTCATGATACGATTAGGGGATTATGGCGTGCTTTTCTTATCTGGTGTTCGGGTTTATTTCTTACATTTTATGCATCATCATGCACGGTCATCGGTCATTTGATTTACAATTATGTTTTAATTATCCGTTCACACCATCTTAGATTTACGCATGTTTTATGGGATTTCCTTGGCAGTTCTTTAGGGTCAAACACGTTCGCACTTATGTTTCTCCTACTTATATTACGGTCAAATACGTCGATATTTATGTTTTTCCTTACATTTCCTCTTAGTTACGCGAAGGATGCGCACCTGTATAAATAGGGGTTACCACCCATCTCGCTTAAGAGAATTAAGGACAAGAACTACTACCAATCTACCTTCATGCAAAATTCCTCCTCGCTTAGCGTGCCCACAGTATACTCTCACTACTGTGTCGTATTTCCGTACAAAGTTATTAAGATAGTGCCGTACCCACACATTTGAACAGGTTATGAGCCCGGTGCCTCTATAACTATACGACTTACACCTACACGCTTCCTACCTAGGACGATCGAAACATTTCACCCGATGCGAAACATTCCTACCTCGAAACGAAACAAATTCATTTGAGTCGAAAACATTGATCAAACTGAAACTTTCTTCGAAACGAAACTTTATTTCCTCGGCACGAAATTTTCTCGGCGAAACGTTCTTGGCATTCACCCTCGCTTAAAAGCAGACAAAAAATAACCTATTTTTTGCATGTCCGATACTTCCGGACAAACCCCATCTCCACCATACGACGACCTCTCCGAAGAACTCGAGCAACCTCCACTTCCTCCAGCACCTCCATCCCCTCCGGCTCCTCCTCCTCCTGACCCACCTGCAACACCGCCGGGCGCACCGCCTCCACCTCCACCAATGGATCCCGCAGGCCCTGCTAACCCACCACCGCAAAATCATGCCACCAACTCCAAGCGAGACTGGGCACCCGCCTACAAGCTGAGCTCAATCCCAAAGCTCACGGGCCCAGAAAACTACAGAACGTGGCGTGACATATCAGAATATGTTCTCACCTTATTTAATTGTTGGGACATAGTAAGAGGAGAAGAAACATTACCGGAAGTAGGAGCACTTACCGGAGCAGATAATGACGAAGATGCTCAAGACTCTTTTCGCCACCGTTACCAGTGGGCCTTGGCCTACTTCCTTGAAACGATCGATCCAAAATGGCTTATCTTGCTGGCCACCCACAAGACACCACCTGCCATCTGGACTGTCTTCGAAGATAAATTCGCTCGTGAAAATACCTCCACCTTCTTTGACCAGCTAAATGCGGTCCTCGACTCCAAGTACGATACGTCTGACCCTATGTCGGAGCACATCAACAAGTACGATACCCTATGGAATCGAATGCAACTTCGTTGCTCCTCTGCTTCGGAAACCGACCGATACGCTCTACCGTTTGTTTTTAAATCGGTATTCGAGTCAACCGAAGCCAAAGCCGCCGTTCTCCTCCGTTCCTTGCCTCAGTCGATGAGCAACATTGTCGACAACCTCCAAACCAAGGAGGACCTTACCTACAATCATGTCTACAACAAACTGTTGGACTTGAAATCCTCGGTTAATTCTGAGGACGATAAGGCGTATAAAAGCGCCGATGTCAAGGGAAAGGGAAAGGCTCGCGATACGGTCCGCCGGCAACCGGCTGAAACGAAGGAATGTTCCCACTACAAAAAGCACTACCCCTCTGCTCGCAGTAAAGGTCACTCCTGGAATGAGTGTAACAAGCTCAAGGCCGACAACGAGAAGCGAAAGAAGGAAAGAGCCGGACACTCGGCTAAAATCAGAAAGGAAGAGACATCCAAACCGGTCAGTACCTCTACCTCCTCACCTCCTACGCAAAAGACCCCTTACCCGAATCAATGGGTTATCGATACAGGCGCAAGCTCACACATGACTTCGAACCTAGACCTTCTTATAAACTTTGAACCTTCACAAGGCACTGTTAAGTTAGGCGATGATTCGGTAATAGAATCATGCGGCCGTGGAACAGTGGAGCTTAAGGCCAAAACATCTGATGGCCGGACAGCCTCTGTCTTTCTACAACGGGTTCTTTGGGTTCCTAAGTTGGGTTCTTGCAACTTGCTGTCATGGCGCGCTATCGTTTCTTTGGGAAAAGGTTTTTCTTTGCGGAGTTCTGGGAAGGATATGTATGTTTTTAGGGAAAATAAAACAGAGGTTCTATGGGGAAAGCTTGACGGACAGGACTATGTTGTGCAAGAGGAAAAAGAGACGGCGAACAAGATGACTTACAAAGAGTGGCATGAAGCCCTTGGACATCCATCGCCGCAATACCTCAAAGCCGACCACTACTCCGACTCTCCCGCTATTCCTACCGTTCCAAAAGATTGGCAATGCGAAACCTGCATCACCTCCAAGTCAACTAAGTCAAAGCCCAAATCAACTGAGAAACGATGTGACACACCTTTCGAGCTAATCCACTCCGACCTTAGCGGACGGTTCCCGAAACCCTCGTTTGGCAACTCCTGGTACTACGTTACCTTCATCGATGACAATACACGCTATGCATGGATCTACACCATAAAAGCGAAGTCCGACACGGTAAAAGTGTTTGAACAGTTCATTAAGGAAAGAACAACCCAGGATTCCACCACCATTAAAAGATTCTGTACTGACAACGGAGGCGAGTACATCAATGACAAGATGCTTACCCTTTTTCAGACGCATGGAATTGTGCATGATAAGACCCCTCCCTACTCACACAAATCTAATGGTGTTGCCGAACGGTACAACCGTACCATCATCACATCGACACGCTCTATGTTGACTGGACTCACCCTTAGCCTTTGGGCCGAAGCAGTCTCCACCGCCGTCTACCTTAGGAACAGACTCCCTAACGGAGCCATAGGAAACTCAACGCCCTATGAAGCTATCTACAAAACAAAGCCGTTGATTAACCACTTGCGCCCATACGGGACAAAATGCTACGTCCATATACCAGAGGAGAAAAGAAAACCTGGAACGAAGCTACAGCCCCGGGCCTTGGAAGGATATCTTGTCGGTTATACCTCCTCCGACAAAATATACCGGATATATATACCATCACAACATCGGATCTCCGAAACAAGACAAATCCATTGGACAACCAAGACGATAATACCGCTTGACTCAACTGGACCGTCGGATCCAAGACCACCAACCCATACACCGGAGACCTTTGCGACCGTTACACTTCCCTCTTTCTCGACTGCCTCACAACCTCACGATAAGCCTCGGGAAATAGAAGATGACGACCAACCTCTACCATTACCAGACGTCGAAGTACATCCACCTCCACCACCAGAACATCCAGAAGACTACGAGAATCCCCCACCTCCTTCTCCAACTCCGGAACCACCTGCCCATGAACAGGAACAACCACCGGAACACGAAGAAGGAATTAGGACTCGGTCTGGACGAGTATCACGCCCACCGGTTCGATATGGCAGAAATGCTACCGAAATGCCGGACGAGGACCCTACCACTTATCACCAAGCTATAAACAGCCCCTACCGTGACCAGTGGACCTCGGCTATGGACTATGAAATTCTGGCGCTCGAGAAAAATGGAATCTTTGCTGTTGTCGATAAACCAATTGGACGGAAAATAATCGAAAGTAAGTGGGTTTACAGAGTTAAAAGAAACGCTGATGGCACCCTAGAAAGGTATCGAGCAAGAGCCGTCGCTAAAGGGTTTGGACAAATCCCCGGCTACGACTTCGAAGAAACCTTTGCTCCCGTCATACGTTACGAATCTCTCCGCTTCCTTCTCGTGATATGCGCTAAAAACAAATGGCGACCGCGACAATTCGATGTTAAATCCGCTTTCCTCTACGGCGAATTGAAAGAAGAAGTTTACATGCGACCGTTACCTGGGTTCGGTGACGAAGGCAAAGTATGGAAACTTAACCGATGTCTCTATGGACTTAAGCAATCTGGAAACGAATGGTATGCTCTCTTTGCCAGATTCTTGACCTCCAGAGGATTTACGACATCATCCCTCGACCCATGCATGTTTGTTCACGATAAACACGACATCTACATTTCGATTTACGTTGACGACATCGCTATCCATGCAGCCGACACCCCCGAAGCTACATCTCTCATAGAAGACCTGAAAACGGCATTCGAGATTACAGACCTAGGGGAAGCCACATTTCTACTCGGCTTGCACATCGCATACGCACCAGACGGGCTACACCTTACCCAAGAGCAATACATCAAGTCAGTCCTCAAACGATTCTCAATGGAAAACTCTAACAGCGTTTCTACCCCCTTACCAAAAGGCATTCAACTTACGAAAGGGACCAAAGACACACGCATTGCAGACCCCTCCAAATACCAATCGATGATAGGATCACTTATGTATCTGACTACTGGCACAAGACCCGATCTAGCGTACACAATTTCTTTCCTCTCACAATTTTCTTCTTGCCCTACCGAACAACATGTCAAGGCCGCTAAACACGTCCTTCGATACGTTAATGGAACAAAACACATTGGGCTCTTCTACCCTTACAACACGACAAACGCTATCGATACCTACGTTGACGCTGACTTCGCCGCTTGCCTCGATACCCGCTGTTCCTTTTCGGGATACATCGTACTTCTCAACAGTGCATGCATCTCATGGCGCTCGAAGAAACAAGCCTCGGTCGTACTATCAACAACCGAAGCCGAATACGTCACAATGTCACTTGCTGCAAGACAAATCCAATGGTTCCGAAAGGGTCTTAAAGATATCCGTCTCGACTTACCGATCGCTCTACATGCAGATAATACCGACGCAAATTTTCTCGCAAGGAACCACCAGCTAAACGACCGAACGAAACACATCGATATACACTACCATAAATTACGGGAAGAAATCGATAATGACTCGTTCACGCTCCTGCAGGTTGCCTCCTCCGATAACCTCGCCGATATCTGTACAAAAATCTTAGCGAAACCGGCACACGAACGGTTAATGGGACTTTTGGGCTGTAGATAATGAGGGGAAGTGTTGAATTTTCTAATTCGTTTCATATGTATATTTCTCTTGATAATATCGTATATTCCTCTACTTAGTATTATTTCTAGTTCACGGACATTACTACAGCGGAGTATGTATTACGTATATTTCATTGATATTTCATGATACGATTAGGGGATTATGGCGTGCTTTTCTTATCTGGTGTTCGGGTTTATTTCTTACATTTTATGCATCATCATGCACGGTCATCGGTCATTTGATTTACAATTATATTTTAATTATCCGTTCACACCATCTTAGATTTACGCATGTTTTATGGGATTTCCTTGGCAGTTCTTTAGGGTCAAACACGTTCGCACTTATGTTTCTCCTACTTATATTACGGTCAAACACGTTGATACTTATGTTTTTCCTTACATTTCCTCTTAGTTACGCGAAGGATGCGCACCTGTATAAATAGGGGTTACCACCCATCTCGCTTAAGAGAATTAAGGACAAGAACTACTACCAATCTACCTTCATACAAAATTCCTCCTCGCTTAGCGTGCCCGTAGTATACTCTCACTACTGTGTCGTATTTCCGTACAAAGTTATTAAGATAGTGCCGTACCCACACATTTGAACAACTTCTCCTTGTCAAGACCTCCGGTGGGATACCGGAACCCTATGTATAGACCTTCGGTGGGACACCGAACCTGTTTATATCTCTTGTTCCGATTGTGGCGTGCCTGGGACTACCTGCTCGGACCTTGTCCGTTACAATAATGATGATTGGGAATCAGAACGAACACTACCGGAGGAATCAGATGAATTGGTGGAATATCATGTACATGATCCAGGCATTTGAATACTAGGAGTATTTAGAAAGTGTTTTTCTTAAGCCAAATCAGAAAGTGGATGAGGGGGGGTTGCGATACTTTTATTATTATTACAGTATACGGTACCAGTATGCTTTGATTGAGATATTTTGATAGGCCACTTTACCTGATTGGTAGCAGATCGACATGATGCAATGTTTCAGTATTGCGAATTGTCGCAGATCACATATCCAAGCCGGCCGAATTTTTTGAGATTTTATGGTATAGATACCGTGCAAGTGCTTGTATCATACTCCAGTAATTTACAGCCCTAACCCATCCGCAAAGTTCATCTCGGCCGGCAAGGTACAGACAGGGTAAGGTACTTGACCATTCATGAAGTATTCGGATGCCTTGGCGCCAAGATTCCATCTTTAGCTACTGGTTGGTACACCTTGGCGCCAAGGCATCTGAATATTTTATGAATGGTCAAGTACTAGAAAATTTTTTAAGTCATCGTAATGGGAAAAGAGGAGTTACACTGCTATTATGTAACTTAGAGCTTGGCAGAAAAACATCGCTTATGGTAAATCTGTAAGTGCTTTAAAGGAAGCAATTGTAAACAAATCTAGTAGAAGACCAAGAAAAATAGATTTAGTCAAGCAGGCTTATAGAAAGAAAATTAAAATAGATAATAAATAATAGGAAAATTTGTGGCTAAAATAATAGTATGAGAAAGAAGACGCTGGCGAGAGGGGGGGTAAGGAGGGGTAGGTGGACAACAGGAGACTATGCATGAAAATTGTTACTACCATTAACAGCAATACAGCGAGCGAGGATTGTAGGCAGTTTAGCTACTTCTTTATTAATTTCTTCAATTGAAATACGATCCCACTCTTCCATTAATATACTCTTCATTTGAGATACAGATTTAACTCTTTCAACCCCTTGTCAAGTTTGAATACGACTTTTCATAAGAGCCCAAATGTGCTCAATAGAGTTGAGATCAGGTGAATTGGGAGGCCAATTAACCTTCTGAATGCCTTCTTTTTCTCACTCTCTTGTTGTATAATGAGAACTGTGTGATGGTGCATTATCCTCCATCAATATAAACAATGGATTTTGCTCAAGCCTGCAGTGACATTCAGGCCATAGAATCGGCTGGGCGGCGGCCTTGGCATACCGCCAAGAGTCTACCCCATTCCTATCACCCCGCTTGTATTTTTCTATTTTATACCTCTTCGCCTGCTAGGTCTGTGGTACCCGCTTTTTTGCTACCCCCTCATGCTTTTCCAAATGCCATTGCATCTTATATGCCTGCTGCTCCACAATTTTTAATTGTGCCCACCCCGCAGATGCCTGCCAAGCTTCATTCAGTTGAGTTTCTTCCGTAACCCTTGCTGCTTCTAGTAGAGCAATAGTCTTTGCTGCTTCTTCTTTTTCATCATCAGTTTCAGCTTCCCATACATGAAAAGGCCTCTTCCATCATCCCCATCCGATCATGCCCCAGCACATAACTGAAGTGCCTTGTTTTTTCATTGCCCCCACACAGTCACTATGCCATCGCTCAGTCTTGTCCCTCCATACAAGATTCAACCCGAACAATCCTCCTACTTCAATAGACATTTCATCGGTGAAGCCATAGTTGGCCCAATCTCTAATACTCCACGATTTTCTTTCATTGCAGTAGGCAAGTCTTATCACTTTGTTTTCAGGCTTTAGTATAAATTTAAATTTCTCCTGATAAGCCTTAATACCATGCTGGTGTAAGGCCTTCCAGACCGTGGTATTAGAAACATGAGATAGGCCAGATTCCCGACAGATATCCACCAGACTTATTCGCCAGGTAGTGAAGTTGCGTTTAACTGTACAAATAAGGTGATCTTTATTTACCTCTGATAAGACAACCGGGCGGCCGGAGCGTCAGCGTGAATCTAAACATTTAGACGAGATTAATTCTAAAAGCAAAAACTGATCGGATGAATCCTCCACTTGTATAACCTCAAGTATATCCACACTCGACAAAGACTCTACAGCCTCGGACATTCCTTCTGCCCGACCCAAGTCTTCCCCGATACACAATTCTGCCCTTGTATCTCATAATAGTCCAACCACCACACCTTCCTCTCTAGTATGCTCCAGCCTATTAATTTCCCCCATAGACCTTAGTGGAACTTCGCTCCCTGCAGGATTCCGAAAAACAGAACCATTTTGCGGAACAATCACTTCCGTCATGAGCATGGCCTCTCTGTTTTGAAATAAACGGAGATGGTCAATTGGGGTCGGGGGGCTAATGGGGGCAGCTGGGTCTGGGCGGGCACTTCTGGGTTTGCTCTCCTCCGGGATGCTGCTGGCCTCCCCGCTTGGCTTTAGGGTGCTATCCCCTGTTTGGCAGGCCGGTCTATACCCGGTCCGTGCTCCCGGGATATCCAGGCTCCTCTCAGGTGCTTCCGTAGTCCTGCCAGCTAGGGTTGGGCTCTCCGTTGCGTCTCGCCTCTGCCCATTCTGCCAGTGTGTATCCCTAAGCTCCCTAATTGTATTCTTCCAATTAGCTTTTTTCCTATTTTCTCTTGTATCTATTACCACTTGCCTTGCTCTAGAAATCCTCCTTAAATTACCCTCTTCTGAGACTCTCAGAGTATTAAATCCTACCTCTGAGAGTCTCAGAATCTCTTGCTCCAAGGCCGCCTCATCAGAGACCCTGATAAGATCTCTGACAATTTCCGAAGCTCTCAACACCTGGCTCCCCAGATTAGCAACTCCCAGTTGCCCTGAAGAGCTTAAACCAGTCGCGTCCCCTTCATTTAGAGCAGGGAAAGAGCCCATTGTAAGACTCTGCAGTGCATTCTCCAAGTCATTCATCAAAGAATTAACCCCTGGATGAGCGAGGATATCTAATCCTCGCTCTGCAGAAGCCTGACTCGGAGCTGTTCTTGCTTGTAGTTCCTTTCTAGCTAATGTAGCTGCATTTTGTACCGCTTGCAAGTAAATGCCATTTGTGGTTGAAATAGCCACCCCAGTATGAGCTCTGATTGCCTGATACTCAAACCCAAGCTGACGCATAGTAACAATGGCTGCCCGCCTCCTTGGTGTGATCTCCTTTCCTATATTCATGTCAGCTAATTTCTTATATATGACTTGAGATTTACCTACATTTTATGAGCTCTGGAGGGGCCATTGTGCTATTGTTTGTTAGTGTGGAAGGTGGTGAAGTCACTAACTACGCGCACTCCTGGATTGGCCATAAGCGATGTTTCTGCCAAGCTCTAGGTTACACAATGGCCGGGTAACTCCTCTTTTCCCGTTACGATGACTTAAAAAATTTTCTAGTACAGCCGCAATGTCTTGGCGGCAACGAAAGTAGCAGTTTCAAAACACCCACATACTCGAGTACAGTACAGTACAGGCGAGACCGGAATTTTGTATTTTACAATACCTGTAGCAGCCCCATTGCCAGTCACTCCCCGGAGTTCCACTGTGCAAAACAAAAATGAGTTCTGCTGTCACGACTTCAAGTTGACGAGCGAGTCTGCCTCCCCGCATAGTTTGGATTGGAAAATATTCTCCAATTCATTGTGCTGGTGCTTCCGTTGCCGCGAAGACCTTGCCCCAATGGTGATGGTACGGATAATGTACGAGTACGGTATGGTTCCGGAAGACTAGCCTCAACACCAACTTTGAAACAAAAATGTGTGACAATTTGCCACGCAACGCCGGATGTAACGCTTACAAATCTGCCTCCACAGCCACCCAGGTTCACTATTGTGTATAACAGAGTTTTTTATTTTTCATCTTATTGTATAATTTAAATGTATTTATTATGATTTACATATTAGAGATGTAATACAGAAATCCCTTTATTTAATTTCATATGATATCATACTTAGAATCACAACCTATCAGACAGGAAATAAACAAAGTAGAGACAAAATATCAAGCCCTTGAATGTTGTGGTACTAGGGTTTTAGAACTGGTATGGCTGTGGAGGCAGATTTGTAAGCGTTACATCCGGCATTGCGTGGCAAATTGTCACACATTTTTGTTTCAAAGTTGGTGTTGA